>JXCR01120962.1:128230-138430 GCA_002079205.1 Phalaenopsis hybrid cultivar
CAAAATTTGAATGCCTCTGGAGGTACTCACTATCATAGTCGTGTTGACGTTCTAAACCTCCAATCCTTTCACTTATCAAGTCTATGCTTTTCTGCTGCAAGGTCAACTCATTCATCAAATCAGAGAGGGTATGGGAACTAGAAGGTGGAAGGTCATAACTTGTACAGGGGACATCTCTACTAATAGAATGTTCCTCACTTCTACTCTCAGTTCTCCATTTCACATGGGATTTGTAAGTCTTTAAATAAGTCCAGGATGTCCTAGACCTCCACTAGTCTCACTCCTTGTCGTAGTCAATATATTCTTGAGAATTATTCTCCCCATATTTATAGTTCTATTATTCTAAATACAGAAATTCAGAATAGCTCTATCTCTAGTTACCTCACTATGGTGATAGGTTGGTAATATGGTAGAGGAAATAAAATAGTGTTACGCCTTAGAGGTGGCATTCAACATGGAAGCAGAAAAAATTTACCCGTTCTCACTGCTTTATCTTCCATGATCCTTTCCCATCATTGAGAAAGTTGATCACATCATTGAGGGGGCTTTCCATTTTACTAAAGGATTCATAGTGNTTGATTTATATGGAGAGAAAAGCTTACTCCCCAGCGGAGTTGCCAGAGGCTGTCGACACTATTTTTGGTTGGAGGAGTTGCCCATTGGAAGCTGTCGGCGCCGGAATCAAAATCTCGTTGTTCGCTTCGGAAGGACATTTTAATTTATTATTATTATTATTATTATTATTATTATTATATATATATACATATATATATATATATATNTGCGAAGTTTTGTAAAGGGGAGTCTTACTCATATCTCAAAGATGTAGGTAGAGAATTAGAAGCCATGGAGGGGGCTTACACCAACGTCAAAAGGATGAGAATAGAATGTTATGTTCCATGCAGGGGAGTCTTACTCCCATCTCGAAGATGTAGGTAGAAAATTGGAAGCCGTGAAGGGGGCCTTACACCAATCTCAAATGGTTGAGAATAGGATATGATGTTCCATAAAGGGAAGTCTTACTCCTATTTTAAAGATGTAGGTAAAGAATTGGAAGCCATAGAGGGGGGCTTACACCAATGTCAAATAGGTGGGAATAGAATGTGATGTTCCATAAAGGGGAGTATTACTCCTATGTCGAAGATGAAGATATAGAATTAGAAGCCATGAAGGTGGCCTTACACCAATCTCAAAATGTTGAGAATAGGATGCGAAGTTCCAACCATCTTTAAAAGCAAAGATCAGCCTCTGGCCTGACATTTCTCTACAGACGACATAAAAAATATAAGTGAGATGAAACTTAGCAGGAACAAGAACAAAACAAAGTGTTTGTTAAAGAAAATTTTAGTTTATGTTTATGAGAAAATTATTTATTCATTTATGTATTTAGTTTAGTCTAGTAGAATATCAAATTTAAAAAAGAGAAAGTTGAAGTGTATAATTTTAAAGTTTTTCATTAAATTGAGGTTAATTTTATTACAAAATTTTTGAACCCGATCACAGACATTTGTCCAAATAGATAACCCCAAAACAATCAAAAATTCAAAATTATAAATCAAGCAATGTCAAGTTGCGTAGTATGTCTTTAGGTATCATCTATTGATTGGCAGCATGAGTCTCTCACTACAAAAATCTACTAGCCGGTAGGCTCCTTATGCGTAGACATTCTCTAAGACAAATGGTCCCTTCCAAGTTGGCTCGAATTTTCCACCTATCTTGCAGCGTGCAAGAATGGGTCTTTTGAGCACGAGGATAAGGTCACTAACTTTGAATGTCCTTGGGCAAACCAATTTGTCATAATCTTGCACTGTTTTTACCTGGAAAAGTTCCAAATATTGTTGTGCTTCTAGTCGTTTTCCCTAAAGACACTTCAGTTCTTCAAGTCTGTGTTTTACACTTTCTTCTATTGTCAGTTGATTGATGACAACGACTCTAAGAGATGACATCTAAACTTCTAACGGTAGTACGGCCTCAGACCCGCACACGAACATGTAGGGTGTGCACTAAGTGGGAGTCCTGAACATTGTCTGGTAGGCACACAAAACTTTTAAAAATTTTTTGTGCCAATCTCATTTATTTTCGTCCAGTGTCTTATTTAAAATTTGTACTAATGTCTTGTTGAAGGCTTTCACTAATCCATTTGCTCTGGGATAGTAAATTTTAGAATATCTCCAATCTTTTCCGTGTCGTTTAACAAAATTGTTGATTTTTGTACTTTTGAAGGCTGTCCCATTATCAAAAATTATTCTTTGCAGAACTCCAAAATGGTAGAAGACTTGGCTTTTAAAAAATTGAAGGACGTGCTGTGTCGTAACCTCTCATAACGGCACTGCCTCCGCCCATTTAGAAAAGTAATTCATAGCGGTAAGTATAAATCTGTGTCTTTTAGAAGACAAAGGGTCTATTGGATCTATTAAGACCATGCCCCAACACTCGAATGGTCACGAGGCGACGGTTGGGTGTAGCACCTTCGGAGGTTGGTGCAAGACCACCCCATGCACTTCGCACTAGTGACATTTTCTGGTTGTATCCTTGCAATCAGACATCATTACCGGCCAATAATATTCGAGTCTCTTGATCTTCATTTTTATCTTTGGCCATGACTGGTGAGCGCCACACAATCAAGTATGTACTTTTTTGACAATATTATGTGCTTCGACTCTTCTCAAACATCGTAGTCACATCTGGTCGAATGACCTTCTATAGAGTACATCGCTTATTAGAGCATATGACATAGCCCTTTTTGTGATATGGTGTGCTGCTGACTTGTCCTCCGCAGCTTTCTAGTACGCAAACATTCTATTAATGGCTTGCGCCAATTTTCAACGTTTTCAGCAACCGCAACCATCATTTATTTTTCTTTTCCATATTTATGTAGATTATCAAGGTCAACATGAGATAAAGTTTGTCTTCCTTGTACCATAATATCAACAGAATTTTCCAGGGGACATGTCAGCTCCTTAGCAAGTTCTGCTAGAGCACCAGCATGGGCATTATCTCCCAAAGAAATCTGGTAATAAGTTACAATGGGAATCTGCTCCAACAGCTTCATTGTGTATTGGTGATATTCTGCTAGTCTTGGCTTTAAAATCTTGTGTTATCTGACGAATTGCTGGATGACGAGTTGAGAGTCACCGTAGATGGCAAAATTTGTTATATCTATTGAGATTTTCAACTCCAACCCAGTAATTAGCGCTTCATATTCAGTTTCATTGATGGTGCATGTCTCTGTCAGGTGGTATGAGAACCTCAGCATACCCTTATCTGGCATGATAAAGATCAAAATGATTCCTGCTTTTTCTGGTATAACTTTGTCTGGTCCTTTATCTTTTCTTATTGACAAAGCTCAGTCGAAGTACATCTCCCAGCATTGTGTGCTGGAGAATTCCAACTATAATACTTCCTCATTTGGTAGTTCATCACTAAGAGGGGACTCAGCTGGAAGTGGGTGTGCATCAAGGAAGTCTGCTAAAATCTGTCTCTTGATAGCACGGAGGGGAACAAAAGTTATATCAAATTGCAATAAAATCATTGACCATCTTACTAGATGTTCAGAGAGTGTTGGTCTAGACATCAAATATTGCAACGGATTAACTTTTAAGATTAGGGTAATCTTATGAAAAAACATGTAATGTTTAAGCTTTTGGGTGGCAAAAATCAATGCTAGAAAATGCTTATCAATCGGTGGATACCTTATCTCTATTAGTATTATGCAGCAACTCAAGTAGTAGAGTGCATTTTCCTTACCCTCTTCATTGACTTGGGCTAAGAGGGCTCCATGAGAGTCGTCTAAGGCAGCAGTATAAAGTATCAAAGGTTTCCCTGGGATAGGGGCTGCTAAAACAGGAGGTTCCATTAAATATTGCTTAATTTATTCAAAGGCCCACTGGCATTTCTCTTTCCCAAACAAATTTGGTGTCCTTTTTAATTAATGTTGAGAAGGGCTGACACCTACCTGAGAGATTAGAAATAAAGTGTGTCAGATATGCCAACTTCCCATGAAAGAAACGTAGTTGCTTTAAGTTCTTGGGTGGAGGCTCTTCCAAGATAGCTTTAATCTTATCCGGGTCGATCTCGATTCCCCGATGACGAACAACAAATCCTAGAAATTTCCCTGAGGTAACGCAAAAGGCGCACTTCAAGTGATTCATTTTAAGGTCATATCATAGTAATTGTTCAAACACGTTCCTAAAATCATTCAAATGATCTATTTTTTATTTTTTCTTAATGACCAAATCATCCACATAACATTCCACTTGGTTGTGAACGAGATCATCAAAAAATCTTTGTCATTGCACGTTGATATGTCGCTCCAACGTTCTTTAACCCAAATGGCATCACTGTGCAGCAAAAAATCTTGATAGGTGTTCTGAAGGCTTTAAGTGTTGCAACCTCAGGAGCCATCTTGATTTGGCTGTATCCTGACGATCCATCCATTAAGGAGAAAATCTCATGTGTCGAAGCAATATCCACCAGCATTTCTGGGATCGGTAATGGGAATTCATCCTTTGGACATGCTTTGTTCAAATCCCTGAAGTTGACACATACACGGATTTGTACATTTTTCTTCTTAACTGACACAATGTTGGATAACCATGTGGGGTATTTCTCTTCTTTTAAAAAGTTAGCGTCAATTAATTTATTCACCTCGATAATGACTTGCTGCTCTATTTTGAGGTGCATTCTTCAGGGAGTTTATTTTAATGGGGTCATATCTTTGTCCAACCTAAGTTTATGAACTGCAACCTTTGCTGCCAGTCCTGATATTTCATCATAACTCCATGTAAAGCAATCTTTGAACCCTGTTAATAGTTTAATCAACTCTAACGAGTCTTCATCGTTGAGTAGAGAACTTATACATGTAGGTCGGGCTTGTTATTCTGTCCCGAGGTTAATTTCCTTCAATTCATCAACCGTTGATTTAATTTCCTCCTCTAATTATATCGGAGCATCTTCTATTAGCTGATCAGTAGAGTCATCCTCCATATCGAGGCAATCCTCTCCTGATTCACTAGTAACAACCATGCAAAATTTTGAATCATCAACTGGTTCGACTGTACCAAATTCGAGATCCTCTTTCGAGTTAGGAGTTTCACTTTTAATATCCCACAATTTTTTTGAAAAGTTGTAATTTATCTTTTTACATTTGTTTTGGCAAATGCCCTTGCTGAATTAACTTTTGTACATGAGGTGAAAAGTTACCGAAAAGAAATTTCATTAATTCATTAGGATCATCATCCAAATTTACATGGTTTTCAAGATTAGTAGAGGTAAAAGCACGATAATACTTGATCAGCTTTGAATCAGCACTATAGACTTCCTTGACCTCTAAACTCTCGACCTTTTGAGAAAGAGTCGGAGTAAGGGTCATAGTGTTCACATAGTGGTTTATCCGATCATAGATCGTCTCATATTCGCTTTTTTCCACATCTTCAAATAATATCTCATACTAAGGTTTCTTCTATTTTGTCATCATTATTTCTTCTTCAGAACTGTCTTCATCACCAATGTTGATGATCGGCCTAGTCCGTTCAACAATTAAGTTGACTTTTCCTCGCCCACGTCCCGGCCTCAATCTTGGGTGTACAAATTAAGAGAAACCCCACCAATTTGTTGCAAAATAGTGGTAAGAGATTGCTGAAGTGGAGTTGAATGGCTTCCTCTTTGTGATTCTTTTTAATCTTCTCTTTTATTTGTCATAATTTCATGAGAGAAGGCAATTTTCTTTGGAGGCGCGTAATAGGCGGCATCCTCATGAATACCAACTTCATGAACTGAAAATGGTTGTAAATCTCCCATGATGCAATGTTCTTGTCCTTCCAAGCAATACTTAATGCATTGGTGTAGAGAAGATGGAACCATGTTGTGTTTGTGAATCCACGGTTGACCCAGTAGAGCGTTGAAAGAGGTTTCGGCTTCGATGATATAGAACTTAGCGGTTGTTACTAGTTCTCCAACTTTCATAAGTAATCTAATTGATCCAAGGGCTCTTTCTCCCTTTTGATTGAATTATCTTAGCATCATTTTATCAGTCGGAAGTTCCTGAGCTTCAACGTCCAAATAGGATAATGTCCGTAGACTCATCAAGTTGAGTGATGCTTCAGGATTTACTAAAACTCTGGACAATACAAATCTGTCAATGTTAATGGAGATGTAGAGCTGACAATTGTGGTCGGCGGTACTGAGTAGCAAGTCGTCATCTGTAAAGGTTACCCCAGGTTGTTCTTTCAACAAACAAACCTCATCAAAGGACGTGCTGGCCAACTAGGCTAAGCAAATCTTTAGGTTGAGCAAAGCTTAACCAGAGACTCTCATTTCCTTTGACAGTATCAGAGCGCCGTAGATGATTAATCTGGCCAGCAACTTCCTAAAATGAGCTAGCACGTTGTAATCCTCTTTTTATGACCCTCCAATTTTCTCTTGGTTATGTGGTTCTTCCACTGGCAGAGGTGGAGGTAGCTCTTCTCGAGTTATTATTTTCTTTACATTATCTGTTGGAGCTATTAATACTCTCCCGCTCCTCCAGTTTACTTCTGTAATTTCTTATTCTTAAGATATCATTGTTGAATCTTTTGGTGTTTCATCTTTGTTAAAAAGATCTATGTTGATGGCAAGCAGCGCACTGTGGTGCTCGAGGATTGGTTCCTCACTTTCGGTGCTGTCGTAAGCTGTATTGTCGATGTCTTCTTTGGTCTTGTTAGCAAGTTCATCAGACTCAAGTACAATTTTAGGATCATTTTGGGGATCGATATTGAAGTTAGATTGGTCATACTCGATTACATCATCACTAGAAATATTTAAAATGTAGCCAAAATCACAATCATTATATTCGTAAAACCCCGCTGGAGTTAAAAGATAATCATAAACAGTCAGAGGTTCGAGGATTTTCTTCCCCGAATCTGAGATAATTAATCTAGTAGAGGCAGCCCCTATCCTACCCTCGTGCTATCAATATTTGTATTGGTGTTCTTCTTCTTCTTTGTCTTTGATGATGACAGATCTCCTAGTGAAATCTTCATCTCAGGCTTGGCAGGCTAAAGACACTAAACGGAGGCTTGCCTTAATACATTCTGGATTTGGTTAAGTATTTTCTTGAGTTGTCCCAGGTCGTACTCCATCCATATTTTCTAGTATACGGGTCAATCGGAGAGATTGACTTAGCCGAAATCATATTTACGGAACCTTTTTCATGTTCTTTTAACTATTCTTTTGGGATCATTATATTCCCATCTTTAAGGTTCCTCTCAAGCCTGTCTTTAAATATGAAACATTCTTCTATAGTGTGCCCTAGTAATCTGTGATACGGAAAATAATTTGGTTGATCTTTCTTGTCAACTTCTTTGGGTTTCTTCGTATCTACTAGTCTGAACTCAAACTTCTTCATCAGACTTCTTAACATTTTGTGTACGACTTTGTATTTGAAGGAACATACTACTTTTCTACGTTGTGCAATGGTAATTTTCTTATTCTCTAGTCGGTATGATCCTCCCAGAGACAGTTGTTGGCTAGACTGGACATATTGTTGTCTTTGTTGGTGAGTGTGTTGTGATGACAATTGATGAGGATTTTTTGCATGTATCTTCATTGGTTGTTTTCCTTTATTGATAGTTACCACTGTTCCGAACTTCTTTTCAAATATTCTGGTTGCCTTGGATTTCTCGTGAGAATCCATATGTTTAAATTCTTCTTGAAGACTTTTGGCGTTACTGAGTAACTTCTCAAAGGATTTAATGGTGAGTCCCATGAGCATGAAATCTACTGGCCCATGAATGCTTTAGAGTAAGATCTTAATCACGTGATATTCCTATAGCTGAGATTCACATTTATTGCTAAGGTTTCTCCACCTCAAGATGTAATCCACTAAAGTATCGTTGGGCTTTTGCTTTTCCATCATGAGATCTCCAATAGATACATGATGTTGCGCTCCGGAAAATTTTTTCACAAATAATTGTTCCAATTCAGTGAATGTCTTAGCCGATCTGTTGAGCAAATTAGCATACCAATCAAAAGAAATGCCTTACAGACTGCCGACAAACTGTTAGAAGAGTAAAGCTTTGTTACCTCTTGTGTCGCCACAACTGGCTCGAAAATGTGTTGTGTGCTGTATAGGATTTCGAGTCCCATCAAATATCTTAAAGTTTGGGGACAAAAACCTTAGGGAGGGTACGATATCAAATTCTACCAGGTAAGGTTGACCCCTTAAAACCAATGCACCACCCTTAGATTGGGTTAAAGCCTCACGAACTTGCTCGACCATTTTCTTAAATTCCCTCTTTAGTATTGTGCTTGATGGAGAATCCTTCTTTTATTGTTCATCTCTGTTTTCTGAGGAAACTTCTCTTCTTTCATCTGTGATATGTATAATCTATGGTTGGTTGACCTCTGGACAGGCTAACTGTGGTACTTGAGATTGTCCTTGAACTACAATCATGGCGGTCATGGCAGTGACCATCTCTTCAATCCTTTTTTCCAGTTGGCTGACTTGCTCATCCCTTAGGAAGCCAGCTTTACGCAGCTCATCTGTGGCATTATCCTCGATGAGAGGTTGAGCCTCACGCACAAATGCAGCGGCTCTAGTTTCAATGACATGGACATCCATGAAAACCTCTTCGAGGTAATCATTGAAGTCAAAATCTTCATCATCGACCATGGAAACTCCATGTTCCTGAGCCAACTCAAAAATCTCGACTCTGAGCTTTTTAAACTTTTCTTTGATTATTGATTCTAGGATTGTCTTAAGATTTGGAGGACCTTGTTGGACCTCCTCCACTTTCTCCTCCATCTCGCTAGCAATTGTTGTGACAATATTAGATATTTCAGACCCTGACTTCATTCTATGATCCTGCTCTGTAGGCTCACTGGACTGTATCGGTATAGCGACTTGGGTATTCATACCTTTTTCTTTGATGGTGATGTATTGAGATAGAGTGTCTCAGTAGGAACATCGGTATATAAAAAAAAGTATGCTCTCCATGGTGTAGACCAGATACAGCACTGGGTATTCTTGTAGTGGGTGATCGATAAAATTCTTAGACCTATACGTTACTTAACAGTTCGACATCCTACGGTCCTAGTAATAGTATAATCAGTGGTGACAATAGCAGTATCAGCTTTGCTTCCTAAGTGGAACTAGATAGGAAAGCGAGCAGGCAAAGCTTTAGTTGATTTATGAGATCGTCTGACAGATTTGATGTTTTTTAAGATTTCTTTCTTCATGCAAGAGGATATCGCATGCCCCACTCATTTAAGTAGTTCACTAACTAAACAACCTTCTTTGGCAGCTAGCCTCTTGAAAACGTAACTGACTCGGGTGATAGGAGTAGACTTCTTTCTCTCCACACTATGTCCATGAAGCGGTAACGTAGCAGCAATCTTCTGGATACTCTTGTACCCATTGGTATCCATTAAGGTATGGAAGCTACTCCCTCGCAGACTTGAATAGGTCTCCGGTAATTCTGACTCGTTCTGGTGAGAATCTTCATCAACAAGTACCTCTTTAGGAGTTTTGGCTTTAGTAGCCCTCTGAACCTTCCTGTTGTGGTTTCTCCTTTAGGTTCGGGCTAGTGGGGTAGTCCTCAAACTTGATCTAATTTCAAACATTGAGTGTGGGAAAGCTAACACTTCAGTCGGGTCTTCAATGATCATAACTTCTTTTCCCTTAGCAACAACAGAAACAACAGACTCAGTAGGTGCTATGGCTGCAGTAGTCTTGACCTTCTTATAAGAAGGAAATTCTCTAAGGAAGACAAGTTTAAATTCAGTAGACGACTCCTGGACTTCTGGAGCAGCAATTTTGATCATGATGAATGGAGCTTTCTCGAGGATGACATCGAGATCTTCAAATCTGGCTCCAAATTTGATGGTGGTAACAACATTGCGAGCGTTATGGCTCGTCGGTAGGTCCCAAGAAAAGTTAACTTTGGGCACGCCATTGCATCAACTTAAATAGAAAAAAGAAAGCTCTAGGGTTAGCTATTTGTCCAATACGTCGTAATCCTAGTGCGAGCACTGAAATTAACAGAGGTCGGTCTATAGACCGGGTAAGTTTTTTATTTAGTTTGTGGGGATTTTAAAATTTTAGTAAAAATAGTTTGAAAGTAGAAAATTTTAATTAATATAAGGAGAATTAAAGAGCACGCGTAGCACGACATAATTTTATTTAACTTACAAAATAGTAAATCAGACTCGAAAAGGAGATGT
>JXCR01120962.1:140871-151085 GCA_002079205.1 Phalaenopsis hybrid cultivar
TCCAGTGAAGCCAATTTTTGATTAGGCATATCCTCAAGCTTCTCCTCACCTTCATACTTTTTTTTCTTTCTTTTCTCTTTTTCATTTGGATTGCTTTCAATCCTATATATTTTTCTTTTCATTTCAGGGAGTGTTTTCAATCCTTTCTTTTTCCTTTTTCAAATGAGGATTTTTATATCTGGATAGCCTTTAATGATTTTGAACATCACTTTTCTTTCCTTAAATTTGAAACTCAAAGCATTTCTTTACTTTATAAATATTTCAAAGTTTTTACATCATTGAGCCCCAATATTTTCTTCTTAAATGAATTTCCAGATTCTTAACACTTCAAAACATAGTTTTCTTTACTTTAAATAGTTAACTATAATCTTATTCTCTTATATTAAATATCTTAAGTTACAAAATTNAATTTTCTTCTCAAATGAATTTCCAGATTCTTAACACTTCAAAACATAGTTTTCTTCACTTTAAATAGTTAACTATAATCTTATTCTCTTATATTAAATATCTTAAGTTACAAAATTAAATTTCGTTATAAAAATATTTCTTTAAATCTACCATAATAATTAAATAGATACAAAAATATAGTTACCTGAATGATAGTTAACTATAATCTTATTCTCTTATACTAAATATCTTAAGTTACAAAATTAATTTTCATACAAATTGACTATAATCTTATTCTTTTATATTAAATATCTTAAGTTACAAAATTAATTTTCATTACAAAATCATTCCTTTAAATCTACCATAATATTTAAATATCTACAAAATATAGTTATCTGAATTAAATTCCAAATAAAATCATATTAATAATTTTTGAAAATATTGAAATAGAGGACATCTAATAGTTAATCTAATCTACAAAATTAATTTTCATTACAAAAATATTCTTTTAAATCTACCATAATATTTAAATAGTTACAAAAATATAGTTACCTGAATTAAATTTACTACCAAATCATATATATAATTTTTGAAAATATTGAAATAGAGGACATTTAATAGTTAATTTTTTTTCCCTCCCCCAAACTTAAATTTTTAAATATGAAATAATATAGGTGGAAAGAAAAACTATAAATATAAATCATACCTCAATATTATAGCCATTTTCATCATTTTGAAACTCTGCAGGTCTTCTCAAATTTTTACTTCACCTGGCCTGTAATATTAGGAGCTTTCTACACATATACATTATTTAGAGGAATTTCTGGGTAATGAAATTTTGAAATAAGTATAAAACTAAAACACAACATTTCCTTACACAAACACAAAACTAAACAATTACAATTAAAATGTGAAAATAAAAACCACATTACATTACAATCCACAAAATACTACTTAACATCTATTAAATTACACAAGCAAATTTAACTACCACTAACTTTATAAAAAAAATTAGAAATCATCCAAGTTGACAGAATAATAAAAAAAAAATTCCAAATACGTAAACATCCATTTCTATTACAAAAAGATTACAAAAATAAAAGCACAAACACAAGTACATCAATTTCATTAANGATTATAGCCATTTTCATCATTTTGAAATTTCTGCAGGTCTTCTCAAATTTTTACTTCACCTGGTTTGTAATATTAGGAGCTTTCTACACATATACATTATTAGAGGAATTTCTGGGTAATGAAATTTTGAAATAAGTATAAAACTAAAACACAACTTTTCCTTACACAAACACAAAACTAAACAATTAAATTAAAATGTGAAAATAAAAACCACATTACATTACAATCCACAAAATACTACTTAACAACTATTAAATTACACAAGAAAATTTAACTACCACTAACTTTATAAAAAAAATTAGAAATCATCCAAGTAGACAGAATAATAAAAATAAAATTCCAAATATGTAAACATCCATTTCTATTACAAAAAGATTACAAAAATAAAAGCACAAACACAAGTACATCAATTTCATTAAATATCAATATCCCAAGCTATATCTTCATCACCTTGATCAGCAGGTGGATTGGGTTGATACTGAGTATATCGGTAGCACTCNTAATCCCACAGGGAGTGGTTTAGAATTGCGAACTAAGGTTTTAGAAAAGCAATACTTTAATCACAACAAGAAGTTAAATTTTCTTATCTTTCACTAATCGGCAATTAAAATAAATAAGTATATTTAATAACTATTAAATAACTAATGATATCAAGGAAGATTTAATTGTGATATTCAATATATAAGAAAGCATCCTTCTCCTTGTCAAGTAATTATAGTGAATGGATAAAATAAATATATTCAATTTATATTGTGCCAAATAGGAGCATACCTATTCTTTACCCTTTGGTCAAGGCATAAAGAACATTGACTAATCCTACGCTTGTTTACTAAATCTGTGACTAGGCTAGGAAGATATCGGCTCTCACTTTGGAGCTCTCACATTCCCTTCACCTGAGGGCTAACATCTACACTTCAGTACCCAAACAATAGTACCGAATTGAGGATTTTAATCTGTCACTCTAAAATCTCCAATTCTACGCCCGATAATATTATTTCCCTATTTAATTTGCTCTCAACTTCTAAGAGCTTTGACCTCCCTGAATCTTGGATGTAATCTTCACTTTAGTTGTAAAACTCAACATACTTCCAATGGCTTTGACCTCCCTAAATCTTGGATGTAATCTTCACTTTAGTTGTAAAACTCAACATATTTTATTTTGACCTCCATAAATCTTGGATGTAATCTTCACTTTAGTTGTAAAACTCAACATATTTTAAAACCTCCCTCAATCTTGGATGTAATCTTCACTTTAGTTGTAAAACTCAACATATTTTAACAAATAATTGGTCAAATTGAAAGCAAATTAAGATCAAAGTGAAAAGATCATCACAATTTCTTAAACATTATTGGCCAGATTGAAGGTAAATTAAGATCAAAGTGAAAAGATCATCACAACTTCTTTAACATTTATGACCAGATTGAAAATAAATTAAGATCAAAGTGAAAAGATCATCACAATTTCTTAAACATTTTTTTGACCTCCATGAATCTTAGATGTAATCTTCACTTTAGTTGTAAAACTCAACATATTTTAACAAATCAATTGGCTTTGACCTCCCTAAATCTTGGATATAATCTTCACTTTAGTTGTAAAACTCAACATATTTTAAACAAATCAATTGGCAGATTTGAAAGTAAATTAAGATCGAAGTGAAAAGATCATCACAATTTCTCAAACATTTTCATGGCTTCATGTAAATTAAGATCGAAGTGAAAAGATCATCATAATTTTTTTAAAATTTTCATGGCTCCAATAAATTAAGATTGAAGTGAAAAGATCATCACAATTTCTTAAACATTTTCATTGCTTCACCAATTCAAATCACTATTTCATAAATCTCAAGGCAATGAGAAAGACAGAGAAAACAACTCAGATCTCATGGGGAAAAAATAAAAAATTTTGGAATTCATATTTAAAATCAAAGTCATACAAACTACAACAAGTAAATAGCTTATCTCTAGTTTCTCCTAAGAACACTCCTCGAAGTTCCTCTGAATCTCTTCCTTTCTTTACAGCACACAGAATTCCTCTTTGAAGTNGGAGAAAGACAGAGAAAACAACTCAGATCTCATGGAGAAAAAATAAAAAATTTTGGAATTCATATTTAAAATAAAAGTCATAGAAACTACAACAAGTAAATAGCTTATCTCTAGTTTCTTCTAAGAACACTCCTCGAAGTTCCTCAGAATCTCTTCCTTTCTTTACAACACACAGAATTCCTCTTTGAAGTAGCAAAGAGGAAGAAATCTCTCACTTTCCCTCCACTCTTACAATCTCTCGAAGAATTCCTCACTAATTTGACTCTCTACACTTGTTTCACACTTCAATTTTGAGTCTCCCCCCTTCCAGACTCCTTCAATTTTTGGCCAAAATAGTCTTTTAAAGTTATGGATGAGCTTTCCCAAGAGTTGCCTAAGCATCCCTTCAAAATTTGGCCTTATCCAAAGCTTGAGTAGGCATAACCGCCGAGCTCGCGGACGATGCCCTCGCCGTCGGCGGCCTCGAGGGCATCATTGGTGGACTTCTGAANCCTCGAGGGTGCCGTCGGTGGACTTCTGAAGAATTTTGTCCTGTAGCCTCGGGAAAAACTCGCCGTCGGCGGAGTCGAGGGTGTCGTCGACGGCCTAGTTCAATTTTGCACATTTTGGTTCTTTTCACTCCAAATTCGCTCCTTTTTGAATATTTTTGCTCCAATGACCCTAATTCATCATTCCTGCAACAAAACATCAAAAATACATTTCTTTAAAGTGCNAGCCGTCGGCGAAGTCGAGGGTGCCGTCGATGACCTAGTTCAATTTTGCACATTTTGGTTCTTTTCACTCCAAATTCGCTCCTTTTTGAATCTTTTTGCACCAATGACCCTAATTCATCATTCCTGCAATAAAACATCAAAAATACATTTCTTTAAAGTGCAATATCATTAAAAACAGTATAAAATAGGTATGAAAATCTCAACATATTTTCTTTTGGTCAAAATCCCCCAAACTTAACTATTACTTTTCCTCAAGTAATTTTGGTACTATATAAAAGTTATGATCTACTGCAGTAAAGTTTTAAACCAAAAAAACTATAAGTTTGATTTAAATAAATATCATAGTGAGATTTTAAAAAAGAATTCAAGTAATTGAATTAACTCTGTAGCCACAAGATTTATCTAGTCATCAAGTTTAAGAGTTCTAGTCTTCTATTTATTTCAAGAATGATTATTTGTTGCAATATTAAGTCANTATAAAAGTTATGATCTACTGCAGTAAAGTTTTAATCCAAAAAAACTATAAGTTTGATTTAAATAAATATCATAGTTAGATTTTCAGAAAGAATTCAAGTAATTGAATTAACTCTGTAGCTAGTCATCAAGTTTAAGAGTTCTAGTCTTCTATTTATTTCAAGAATGATTATTTGTTGCAATATTAAGTCACTTAGAGTATCCAAAAGATATGAACTTCATGAGAACTCTACTAGTAAAAAACCTATTCAATAAATATAAGTTCAGGAATGTATTTAAGTTTTCNAGAATGAGGCTTGATCAAATAAATTGAAAAATATATGACATCTGTTTGGTCTGCAAAACCATTTATTGCTGACAAATTCCCCTATTTAATACAAAGAATTAAATAAGGTTTATTTTAAGCTGGGTTTGGACAAACCTCTATAATTAATTGCATCTTAAATGACCGAAATAACTTAAGAAAACTCTCGATAAAAATAAAAAAATATTATCTTCAAGGAGGTCAAAAGGATAGGACTTTTCAACTACATCCAACAAAGAGATGTGAAATGGGAATGACTCAAATTTGGAACATTTTATTGTAGAATCCAAAGGAGGAAGAACTANGCTTCTTATAACGACAAACCTCAATAATTAATTGCATCTTAAATGACCAAAATCACTTAAGAAAACTCTCGATAAAAATAAAGAAATATTATCTTCAAGGAGGTCAAAAGGATAGGACTTTTCAACTACATCCGACAAAGAGATGTGAAATGGGAATGACTCAAATTTGGAACATTTTATTGTAGAATCCAAAGGAGGAAGAACTAGGGGATGTCATAGATCCGGAGGAGAACCTCAGTGACTTCACAGTCTTTCCAATTGTTTAGCTTCAGATTTGAGGAGAAATTATTTGAGTGTTTGACAGACTTTTTTTTATAAACCTAAAATATAAGATAAATATGGATGTAATAAATATTCATTAATTGTAAATTCACACTTATCAACGCAAGTATACGTATCGCTCATGTAATATAGGGCTCTAATGGAGTCCTAAATATCGATCCCACAGGGAGTGGTTTAGAATTGCGAACTAAGATTTTAGAAAAGCAATACTTTAATCAATAACGAAGTTCAATTTGCTTATCTGTCACTAATAGGCAATTGCAATAAAAATATAATTATAATAACGATCACACAGGGAGTAAGATTAGAACTACGAACTAAGATTTTAGAAAAGCAATACTTTAATCACAACGAAAGTTAAATTTTCTTATCTTTCATTAATAGGCAATTAAAATAAATAAGTAATTTTAATAACTATTAAATAACTAATAATATCAAAGAGGATTTAATTGTGATATTCAATATATAAGAAAGCATCCTTTTCCTTGTCAAGTAATTATAGTGAATGGATAAAATAAATATGTTCGATTTATATTGTGCCAAATAGGAGCATACCTATTCTTTACACTTTGGTCAAGGCATAAAGAACATTGACTAATCCTATGCTTGTTTACTAAATCTGCGACTAGGCTAGGAAGATATCGGCTCTCACTTTGGAGCTCTCACATTCCCTTCACCTGAGGGCTAACATCTACNCGTTGGATTTCTCCTCCCAGACTTTCAAAAACTCAATCTTGTATGCACTGCTTTCCCTTAAATATGGAAGTAAATTTTGTTTGAGTCATCGCATTGACGAAGCGAGACTCGTTGAACTCAACTTTTCTCTTTTGACGTGGAGCCATTTCAATCTAATCAAATTGTAGAAAAATTCCAAAATTACTTCAAATATGCAAATCATGGCTTCAATGGTAATTTAAAGAGTTCAACATTAAGATCCATGAATTTCTTCCCAAATTTTCTTCCCATTTTCAAATTTTTTGGATCTCCTCAATGTGGAACAAATTCATCGTGAAAATCAAATATTTTTAGCTTGGAGTGAAGCTCTTACCTAAAGATGATCAAATCCGGTATCAAAAAGCCTTGAAATTGCCTCCTAATCCATGATCTCGCAAGTTCTAGTTCGAAAATGGCATTTTTAGGAGGAAGGGGATGATGAATAATGGCAGTTGACTGGTCAAAATTGCGGTTGAAGGTGTTTTTTTGTGAGCTCGCCGTCGGTGGAGTCGATGGTGCCGTCGGCGCGCTCTATTAGAATTTAATTTTGAGTCTCAGGAAAAATCCGCAGCCAGCGGCGTCGAGGGCGCCGTCGGCGGGCTTTATTGATTTTGTTCAAATTCCAAATTTTGCGATTTTGATCAATTTCAAGCCTTAAAGACATCTTTTTAACCATTATAAACATAATTTTAAGTGAATAAATGATTTACTTAGCACATATAAACTTTCACAACACGAAACATCACATTTATATATAAATTCTAAGGGGTACAACGTACGTTACATAACACACCTAACTTTGGTATTTTCTCAACCTCAATACCTTAATTCAGCATCGCAATCCAAGCCACAACACTCAAAATGCTGAAAAAAAACATCCTATGCTTTGTCTCAACTATATAGAGATCAAAAAGCATAACTCTAAAGCAAAGCAAATACAAAGCTCAAATAGAATTACATAGATAGACAGATAGGTAGTATTATAAATCTACTAATCCTCAGACTCGGTACTTGATTCTCCTCTGAGATCACCCATTGATTGCACATGAACGAAGAGGTTGTAGAAGGGTCAAAATGAAAATTCTTCAGTGGAATCCTCTTCTATTAACTTCATCCTCCTCATCAGTCATATCAAGCTATCTTCTAAATGTCCAGAGTGCTCAAAATGTTCTTTCATTCTCCAGTCTAGATGATCAAAGAAATTGGAGATATTATTAATCACATTCATGACATTCTGTACCTTCTTTTTCAATTTCTTGATTCGGCGCAGGATCACCAAAGACTTATCAGGGACTAAGGGTTGAACTGGCAATGAATTCTGAGATGCTTGATCTACTATAAATGTCATGTCATTTTTATCTTAAAAAACTAGGAATCTCTCAGTTGGATCCAAAGGCTTCCAAGGTAGCAGTACATTTTCCTAGTTTTCATGGGATACTTGGAACTGACTGCAAAGTGAGAAAATTGTGGAGGGGTGTCCAAAATCAACTTCACAATTATAGATCCAATGTCGATCGGCAGTCCCCTTTGGATGCAGTAATTCAAAATAGTTCTTTCTTTAGAAACTTTACCGATCTTCATTCTCGGTAACAGTTTTGCAGAAATGAAAAAGTGCCAATATTTTGAAATGGGATTCAGGAGTGTTGCAGAAAAACTAACATAGTCGTTTTCTCTTTTTTCCCAGTAGTCAGTTTCATCCGTTAAATAATGGTAAATCTCATTCATCTAGTTTCTCGTTGAGATAAAATTGGAATAGTGGCAGACATGAACATTCACTATCATATATAATTCATTGATCTGTGCAAGAGTGAATTTAATCCATCTTCCTCGCACATAAACAACTCCTTGGTTGATTCCAGGCAAATTCACATAAAATTCTTTCACCACTAGAACCACCACGGTGGCGGTAGTGTAGCACAGCACTTTCCATCTTCGCCGCACTATCATTTCTTTAATATCTATCATGGATTGACGATTATTCAATCCATAATTTATGAATCCTCATTCCTTGGTCAGTCTTTTCTTAGTCAGCAACTTGTTGAAGATTCGCTGCGCTTCTGCACTAATAAACTTTCACCAATTGAAAACTCGCATTCTTGGATTATTAGGGAAATTGGACGCCATAGGAATGAAATTGGAAGAGTTTCACTTCATTTGTGGAGGGAAAATATGAAGTAGAAATCAAATTTTTTAGTTTAAAAAGACAATTCCCGCCCAAAAACCACCATTTGAACCCAAGTAACTGCCATTTCGCTGGTCTCGCCGTCGCCGCCCAAGGAAAAATTTGCACAGTTTCATTCTGGTATGAATGCGCTCCAATTTTTCTTTATGTATCCAATGTTTAAGATGTTTCAAGGGTAAATAAGAGTAATAGAGTNGCGCCCAAGGCAAAATTTGCACAGTTTCGTTCTGGTCTGAATGCGCTCCAATTTTTCTTTATGTATCCAATGTTTAAGATGTTTCAAGGGTAAATAAGAGTAATAGAGTTTAATACTACCACATACTAACGATAATTTCAAATAAAAACTACTATAATCGCAATAAAAGTAAAGATAATATGGNTAGTCATCTCAAGCTATCTTCTAAATGTCCAGAGTGCTCAAAATGTTCATTCATCCTCCAGTCTAGATGATCGAAAAAATCGGAGATATTATTAATCGCATTCATAACATTTTGTACCTCCTTTTTCAATTTCTTGAGTCGGCGCAGGATCACAAGAGACTTATCAGGGACTAAGGGTTGAACTGGCAGTGAATTCTGAGATGCTTGATCTACTATATATGCCATGTCATTTTCATCTTCAAAAACTGGGAATCTTTCAGTTGGATCCAAAGGCTTCCAAGGTAGAAGTACCTTTTCCCAAATTTGATAGGACACTTGGAACTGACTGCAAAGTGAGAAAATTGTGGAGGGGTGTCCAAGCCCATAAGTGGATCCATTGATGATCAAAACCCAAAACTGACTTCACAATTATAGATCCAATGTCGATCGACAGTCCCCTTTAGATGCAGTAATTCAAAATGACACTTTCTTTAGAAACTACTTCACAATTATAGATCCAATGTCGATTGACAGTCCCCTTTGGATGCAGTAATTCAAAATGGTACTTTTTTTAGAAACTTTACCGATGTTCATTGTCAGTAACAGTTTCGCAGAAATGAAAAAGTGTCAATGTTTCGAAAGTGGATTCAAGAGTGTTATAAAAAACTAACATACCCGTTTTATCTTATTTCCCAATCGTTAGTTTTGTCCGTTAATTATTGGTAAATCTCATTCATCTGGTTTCTCGTTGGGATGAAATTGGAATAATGGTAGACAGGAACATTCTCTATCATATAAATTCGTTGATCTGTGCAGGAGTTAAAGTGATCCATCTTCCTTGCACATAAACAACTCCTTGGTTGATTCCATGCAAATTTACATAAAATTCTTTCACCACAGGAACCACCACGGCGGTAGTAGTGTAGCACATCACTTCCCATCTTCGTCGCATTATCGTTTCTTCAATATCCGTCGTGGGATTATTCAATCTGTGATTCATGAATCCTTGTTCTTTGATCAATCTTTTCTTCGCCAGTAACTTGTTGAAGATTCGCTGCGCTTCCACACTAATAAATTTTTGTCGATTGAAAACTCGCATTCTAGGATTATCAGGGGAATTGGACATCATAGGAATGAAATTAGTGGAATTTCACTTCATTTTTGGAGGGAAAATATGAACTAGAAATCAAATTTTTGAGTTTAAAAAGACAATTNTATAGTTACATGAATTTAATTCACTACATAAAATTATATAAATAATTTTTAAAAATATTGAAATAGAGGACATTTAACAGTTAATCTTTTTCTTCCCTCCCC
>JXCR01120962.1:167936-190721 GCA_002079205.1 Phalaenopsis hybrid cultivar
AACATATTTTCCTTTGGTCAGTGTTTCATCTTGCCAATTTTATTATTTTAGGGCTTACATTCGTGTGAAACAATCACACAAATAGCCTGAAAATTTTGAGGATTTAGGTCGTGACGAATGACAACCTCGGAATGTTAAGACGAGTTAGGGCTTAGATTGTACAACAGAGTTGTACAAAGGCCTAAAGATGAGGTGAGAATTTCTTTCGCATAAACAAACTACCTCAAACTTTTATGGCTTGGTTATTTAATTATAAGGAAGAAAATTGGTTAAGCTGATGTAGACAGATTTTGCTGTTGAAGATGATCGTGATGCCCACAGTGCTAGCTCCAAGATCCTCATCGTGGTGAGTTCAAGTTTTCTATTGTGTCAAGTTATGGTATCAAATCAGATGTCCCTATGATTGTAGTTCTTTAGGTGTTATGGGGCATGTTAAAGTTGATTAGAGCGACATCGGTTAGGATCCTACGGTTCTCTTTTTCCGACACAACTATTTTCTATTGGATTCACTTAGTCTGGATGAATTGACTAAACTCAACTTAATGAGTTTCATCATTTCATTTAGACCATGGGAAGCCTCGTTAGCAACCGTAGGTTACCTCCTCCGAGGGATTCCCGATCATCCAATAGAGACATCGTAATTTAGTTGCAATTGTTATTTCGTGATGTTTGTGATTAAATTTTGAGTTGTTTTATATGTTGAATGTTGTGGCGGTGAATTTTTATATTGGTTGGATTTAGTTTTAGTTTTGGTTTTGCAGCTATCCTAACAGTTTTTGTTTTCATGTAGGGTGACATTGTTGTTTAACAAGCAGGTTTGTGTTTTTTGGTTCATACATGTANAGAAAATCATACAGTTCAGAGGACAAAAAATATAGCTAAGGAGGGCCCACAAGCAAAAGACAAAAAGACACATTCGTCTAATCGAATGTAACAGCCCAAACCAAAGCCAAAGCAATAGTTGATCAGAAATGGTCATTTATAGAAGCAATAGCCGACCTCTTCCCTACCTCCAGTTTCCTCTTAACCTAAGGGCACGACTTCACTGCAAAAAGTCAGAAGGCTACCATTATCATTTCCCTTCTAAGGATTTTATCGGAACGTTCGTTATGAAGACGTTTGGTCGTCGACCAACTCAAACAAAGAGAAGCGGAGCAAATATAAAATATCAATGGAGTCCTGCTATGCCTTATTTATAAGAATCATGACATGAAAATCAAAGGATTTTCAATAAATTATGCTTTGATTATTACATAAACGATATATGCTTTTGTACTTAATTCTCTAATTCTTATTCCAGCTATCACTATTAAGAAATAAGAGAATCAAATAACTAAAATAAGGGCATCAAGAATACGTTGGTAGGAATCTTGAGGAGATCCACCTTCCGGTAAGGAGAAAAAAACAACTAATAAGGCCCACCAGCAAAATACTAGAAGGCTCATTCATCTGACCGGACATAGTAGTCTAAAGCAAGGCCAAAGTCAAAGTCAACCATAGGCAACCATCCGAGCTAGGGTACACTAGATTAAAGACATCTTAATTGTTCGAGCTCTAACTTGAGGACAACTCCTCAATACCACATGTCATCCCACAAATGCTCCAGAGGCTCCTTATCAGGGATTGAGAAACAACCATGTAACAAGAAATCTAAATCACCTCTTTAATTCTTCTTGTTGTGGAGTGAGCTACCTATTGGGTTACAAAAATTTAACATTTGCCCAATAGAATAGCCTCACTTAATCAATAAGAGCTTGTCATTATGGATTAAAGATCAACAGTCATATTAGGTTACTTGATGAGATGATCTAACCAATTTAGATATCACTGCCGACCCAAAGACCATCAATGGTTGACCGACATCCTTGCTCAAAGCAAGAATTGCCGAACAAAGGCCCATCATTCAACCAAACAAGTCAGAGAGTTGTCGAGCCATAGTCCCAAACATGTCATATAACTAGAGTATATTGCAATGTTCTCATTAAAATAGAGACAAACATATAGTTTTATACATTAAACCCCTCCCCAATAAACATAAGATTATTTTATGTGAAAGAGACTAATAGACAAGACATTTTACTATTCATTAATCTACACCTCTCTCAATCTCTCGCATGTTTTACGCTCTAACCCTTGAGATGTGAATCACAGACAGATCAAGATTAACTAATATATATGTATATATGTATGTATGTATGCATGCATGCATGTATTGTGCTCAAATAATGCCAAACTAAAGTAAACATTCCTGGGCCAGACACATGTCAGGGGCGAAACTTGGTGGATGAAAGGAGTCGTCTGAAAGCTAACATAGGATAACAAGTCAGCCGACCTAATCAAGAAAGAACGACTAACGGAGAAATAAAGGATATCTTGCCATGGCAATGGGCACCATCAACTTTTCACAAATCAACTCTAATTTCCTATAAATATTAGAGCTTTAAAATGTAAGACCACTTTTTTTAATTGACATACATATGTACAAAACTTATTCTTGTATCCTTAAGTCTCTCTCACTTTCTTTCCTGCACTCTATTCTTTGAGTGTAATCTAAAGACTAATCCTAGTTCAAAAACTTAATTATCTCTTATATAAGTAGGTTGTAAGCTACAATAAAAATAATATATATATATATATATAGTTGGGAAATTAAAATTTGAATTATTATTTTTTAGGGAAAATTTTGAATAATTATTTATTTTATCAAAATTTCTTCCCATGAATTTAGCGGTTAAATAGAAATAATACTATGCTGTTCAACAGACAAAAAATCTATATATTTTTGAAAATATGACATGGCCAGACACATGGATATCATCTCTTCAATGGCTTTTTCGATTTTTTTTCACAATAGCTTAAACTGCTAAGCATTTTACTTTAAAATGCATTTAATCAACAATGGAGAGCAATGTTTTTTAATAGGACCAGAAAAATTAGTTAAATATATGTGATACAAGTGTNTTGGATTTTTTTGCACAATAGCTTAAACTGCTAATCATTTAAAATGCATTCAATCAACAATGGAGAGCAATGTTTTTTAATAGGACCAGAAAAATTAGTTAAATATATGTGATACAAGTGTTCAAGTGCCATACGCATTACATTGCGTTTAAGCTCTGCATGTGCCAAAGCTGTCGCATTTAATTTTCTTTGCTGAAAACATGGCTGAAAACTGTCAGATTGATCGCCTGATTCAGTCTGAATTGCAGATATTTGACCGACTTAAATATTTTAACTTGACATAAATTAATTAGATGTTAACTCAAAATTTATTTAATTAATTATTTAGTTGAATTTTATAAATTTCCTTAAAAATTTTATATAAAAGTCATCGGCATTTGAAATTTTCGCTTATATTTTATAAGAAACATCAAGTATAGATCTAATTTTTAGTTCCTAGAAAGCATTATGTACGTATTAAATTTTTCTTTTATTTTGAATTAATATAAACAAGTTAAACATAAATCCAATATGAACAATAAAGAATTTAAGCAAGACAAACATAAAAAAAAATTATGATTCAACCAAGCCATATCCAATCCATGACAATCTCTACTCGTTTGGGCTCAATAACATCCCTATGTAAAAGAACTATAAAAATAGAAAGAAGCAAAATCATCACTTATAAGGAGGTTTATAATACGCCTGTGTCTGTGTGAGTTAGAAGCAAAATCATCACTTATAAGGAGGTTTATAATACGTCTGTGTGTGTGAGCGCACGTGTGTCTATATATATATATATATATATATATATNAATTTTAATTTGACAGAAATTAATTAGATGTTAACTCAAAATTTATTTATTTAATTATTTAAAATTTATTTATTTAATTATTTATTTGAATTTTATAAATTTCTATACAAATTTTATATAAAAGTCATTTGCATTTGAAATTTTCGCTTATATTTTATAAGAACCATCAAGTATAGATCTAATTTTTAGTTCCATAGAAAGCATTATGTACGTATTAAATTTTTTTTTATTTTGAATTAATATAAACAAGTTAAATATAAATTCAATATGAACAATAAAGAATTTAAGCAAGACAAACATAAAAAATATTATGATTCAACCAGGCCATATCCAATCCACGAAAATCTCAACTCGTTTGGGCTCAATAACATCCCTAGGTAAAAGAACTATAAAAATTGAAAGTTTGAAGCAAAGTCATCACTTATAAGGAAGTTTATAATACGTCTATATATATATATGTATGTATATGTCTTTTATCGCGACCACTTAGCTCATGCGAACTCCCAATGACGTTCGTGAATCGTCACGCCTCCTTTCTTATTCGCAATAAAAGACACCTGTTGACCTCACTTTTGGTTGAGGTCTGGCTCTTCCTCTTCAGTAGCCTAAGGTATAGCCGTAGGACTTTCCTGATTAACTATTCCTAGAAGACTAGAAAAAGAACCCTCGCCATTAGAAATTCTACACTCTTCTCTACTTAAATTGAAGTTCCACATGTTGTTCCTGACCTCTAGCACTTAGTAGGTGGGGTCAGTATGAAAGAGCTCAAAGAGAGTCCCCATAAGATGTTCAAGCCTTAGGACTAACCTTGGGTTGTCTGGTTTTGGTTAGGCTAGCCTGTACACACCTTCTCACATACCACAAACCCTAGGACCCCTTTAATTTGGTCTTCTGACTCCTTTTGGAAAGCTCATATGGATGGACCCAAACCCTTAGTCCTTGGCTAAGAGGGTTAGGACCAGCATATTGAACATCCAAACTTAGTCCTCATATGGCTCTTATTGGTTTTGCATGACTTCTGACTTACTTGCCCATTCTAGCCCAAAATCATCAAATTACCAAAATACCCCTACAGCCTTAATTTTTTTCTAAATTCCCAAAATTATCTAAAATACCCAAATTTGTCCAAAAGTCATCTCAAATCACTTACTACTACCTAAATTGGCCAAAATCACAAAATTTCCAAAATACCCCCAAATTTGCCAAAAATTACCAAAATGCCCCTCATAACGAAAAAATTCCCAAAAATTCCAAAATCATCCCAATTATTCCCAATTTCAATTGTTAACCATCACATTGACCCAATTTGACTAAAAGCCATAAATTGCCCTTAAAGGTCCAATTTCTCCAAATTAGCCCCAATCTTGCCAAATTTCAATTTCAAATTCAAATTTAGTACCCCTAATCCCAATCTAAACAAAATTTAAGCCCATTTTCACCCAAATCAAAATGCCCCAATTTCGACCATATGACTAAATCCACCAAATTGGCCTTCTATTTCAATTCAAATCACTTGAAATTCTTTCCAAACACTTCATGACATTATCCTATACCAAGTTCAACATTCAATTAGCCCAAAATTTAACCCAAATTCAATCTCCATTTCAAATGCCCAAGTCTTTAAGTCATTCAAAAAGCCTAATTTCAATCAAAAGCCCATATGATGATTTTCCTCCCCATAATCCCTTTAATCGAAATCATTCACTAAGTTCTAAATCCATAATCAAATCATTCCAAATCAAGCATCATGCCAAACTTCATGAAAAATTCCAATAAAATTCAAAATCCTTTCTCATGCAAATTGACCAAGCCAAGGACAAGCAATGAAGCCACTCCCAAGCCATAGGTGAGCCATGGGAGCCATGTCACATCATCAAGCTATTAATGGCAAGAGGCCAACTCAATTTCAAATAACTTTAAGAGCCTTTTTAATCCTTTATAGAAATGCCCAATTATGTGAAATTTATGAAAGATATTTTGAACAAGAAAAGGATGTTCACGGATAATGAAACTGTTGCACTTAGCAAAGAGTGTAGTGCAATTATTCAGAAAAAGCTTCTTGAAAAATTAAAAGTTCTGGCAGTTTCACTAAAATTCTATGGAAGTGCCTTATGTGATTTGGGAGCCAGCATTTATCTTATGCCTCTATCAATTTTCAAAAGATTAGGATTAGGAGAAGTCTCACCTATTTTTGTAACTCTACAGTTAGTGGATTGTTCAGTTACATATCCTAAGGGAGTTATAGAAGATGTCTGTTGTAACTCTTCAGTTAGTGGATCGTTCAGTTACATATCCTAAGGGAGTTATAGAAGATGTGGTACTTTTGTAACTCTACAGTTAGCGGATCATTCAGTTACATATCCTAAGGGAGTTATAGAAGATGTGTTAGTAATTCTACAGTTAGCGGATCGTTCAGTTACATATCCTAAGGGAGTTATAGAAGATGTGTTAGTAAGAGTTGATAAATTTATCTTTCCTGTGGATTTCATTGTTTTAGATATGGAGAAAGATAAGGAAATTATAGATAAATTTATCTTTCCTATGGATTTTATTGTTTTAGATATGGAGGAAGATAAAGAAATAAACTCTTTAGTTAGCGGATCGTTCAGTTACTTATCCTAAGGGAGTTATAGAAGATGTGTTAGTAAAAGTTGATAAAAAGATCGTTCAGTTACATATCCTAAGAGAGTTATAGAAGATGTGTTAGTAAAAGTTGATAAATCGGATCCTTCAGTTACTTATCCTAAGGGAGTTATAGAAGATGTGTTAGTAAAAGTTGATAAATTGCAAATCGTTCAGTTACATATCCTAAGGGAGTTATAGAAGATGTGTTAGTAAAAGTTGATAAATTTGTATTTCCTATGGATTTCATTGCTTTAGATATGGAGGAAGATAAAGAAATACCTATCATTTTAGATGTGGATTTCACTTTAGATATGGAGGAAGATAAAGAAATACCTATAATTTTAGGGAGAACATTTTTAGCTACTGGATTAGATATGGAGGAAGATAAAGAAACACCTATCATTTTAGGGAGATCATTTTTAGCTACTGGAAAAGCTATGATAGATGTTCAAAAAGGAGAATTAACCATGAGAGTTAACGATCAAGAAGTGACTTTTAACATTGTAAAATCTATGAAATACCCTGCTGTTGAAAGAGATAATGAATGTTTTCGCATGAAAATTAGTAAACATATATTGAATAAACATTTTAAAGAACATTTTGAAGAGAAAGAAAAATTTTAAGAGAGTGATGAAGTTAATTTGGACGAATTAGAAAATGAAGAATTAGATTATGTTTAGAAAATATTTGAGATGCTTGATATTGCAGAAAATGCTGATAAGAATCTAGTTCCGTCAATTATAAAATCACCTGAACTTGAGTTGAAAGAAAGATTTGAGATGTTGGATATTACAAAAAATGCTGATAAGAATCTAGTTCCATCAATTATAAAACCACCTGAACTTGAGTTGAAAATACACCTAGCCACTTGAAGTATGTATTTTTGGGAGACTCATCTACATTACCTGTTATTATGTCTTCAGAATTAAATGATTTGCAAGATCATTTGAAGTATGTGTTTCTGGGAGACTAATCTAGATTACCTGTGATTATGTCTTCAGATTTAAATGATTTGCAAGAGCAAAGACTGTGAGATACATTGAAAAGATATAAGAAAGCTTTTGGTTGGACCTTTGCTAATATTAAGGAAATCAGCCCTTCAATCTGTATGCACTGAATTATATTAGATGAACAATATAAATCGGGAGTTGATCCACAAAGGAGATTAAATCCAAGGATGAAAAAAGTAGTTAAGAAGGAAATTTTGAAATGGTTAGACACTGGAATTATATATCCTATTTCAGATAATCCGTGGGAAAGTCCAATTCATTGTGTTCCTAAGAAAGGAGGAGTGACCGTTGAAACAAAAGAAAATAACGAATTAATATGTATCAGACAAGTTACTGGGTGGCGTATTTGCATTGATTACAGAAAATTAAACACTGCTACCAGGAAAGATCACTTCCCTTTACCCTTTTTAGATCAAATAGTAGATAGACTTGTTGGGCATTGTATGAGAGCATAAAATTTTAGAGTTATGCGAAAGAACTAATTTGGTTCTGAATTGGGAGAAACGTCAATTTATGGTTGCAGGAGGAATTGTATGAGAGCATAAAATTTTGGAAGATGGTATGGAAGCAGACCCTGCAAAAATTCAAGTTATATCTAAACTAACACCTCCTACTAACATAAGAGAGATTAGGAGTTTTCTTGGACATGTTGAATTTTACAGGCGTTTTATTAAAGATTTTTAAAAAATTGCCAAACCTCTATACCAACTTTTAAAAAAGGATAAGAAATTTGAATTTACTGAAAGCTGTTTAAATGGCTTTGAGTTATCAAAGAAAAAATTAATCACAGCCCCTATTATAGTTTCGCCTAACTGGGAGAAACCATTCGAACTGATGTGTGATGTTAGTGATTATGCTATTAGAGTTGTTCTTGGACAAAGGTATGAAAAGATTTTTAGAGTTATATACTATGCTAGTAAAACTCTTAATGATGCACAAATTAACTACACTCTTACTGAAAAAGAGTTACTTGCCATTATGTATGCTTTAGATAAATTTAGATCTTATTTAATTGGAGCTAAATGTGTTGTGCACACTGATCACTACTATTAAATATCTGATGCAAAAGAAGGATGTCAAACCAAGGTTGATTAGATGGATACTTTTGAAAGAATTTGATTTTGTGGTTATTGATAGAAAGGGAACTGATAATCAAATTATTGATCATTTGTTCTTATGCAAAAGAAGGATGTCAAACCAAGGTTGATTAGATGGATACTTTTGATGCAAGAATTTGTTGATGCGAAAGAAGGATGCTAAACCAAGGTTGATTAGATGGATACTATTGATGCAAGAATTTGATCTTGTATTGATAAAATTGATAATCAAATTGATGATCATTTGTCAAGATTAGAAAATCATGATATCTAACACCGATAATAAAATTGCAGACAGTTTCCCTGATAAACAACTTTATAATATTAATGAGTGGAAAGTACCATAGTATGTTGATATTGTTAATTATATTGTAAGTGATATTTTACCACCTATGCTGACATTGCAACAACAAAGGAAAATCATTCATGATGCAAAAGCATATTTTTGGGACGAGTCTTATTTATATAAATAATGTAAGGATCTGATTATGAGAAGATGTGTACCTTATGAAGAAACTATGATCATTCAAAAATTTCATTATTCTGAATTTGGAGGATATTTTGGGATTGATATAACTGTTTATAAATATTTACAAGTTGGATTTTATTGGCCTACTATCTTTAGAGATGTTTATAGATATATAAAAACTTGTGATCGATGTCAATGAGTAGGCAATATATCTAGAAGAAATGAAATGCCTCTGAATTTCATGTTAGAAGTTGAAATCTTTGATGTTTGGGGATTAGATTTTATGGGACCATTTATTACTTCATTTGGGAACTTACATATATTAATTATAGTAGACTACATTTTTAAGTGGATTGAAGCGCAAGCTTTACCTTGTTGTGACGCTAAAAGTGTTTCAAGGTTTTTAATGAAAAATATTTTCACTAGATATAGAATGCCTAGAATGATTGTCACTGACGGAGGATCTCATTTTAAGAATAAATATATTCAGAGATTGGCAGAAAAGTTTAATATTATTCATAGAATCTTTACTGCCTATCGTCCTCAAACCAGTGGGTTAGCTGAAGTTTCTAATAGAGAGATTAAACAAATACTATAAAATACTGTAAGCTCTAGTAGAGTAGATTGGTTCGCTAGACTGCATACTGCATTATGGGCTTACCGGACTGCTTATATGACTCCTATTGGAATAACTTCTTACAGGCTGATTTTTTGAAAGAATTGTCACTTACCAGTAGAATTGGAGCATAAAGCATATTGGGCAATTAAAGAATTCAATTATAAATATAAAGATGCTTGTAAGAAGAGATTGTTACAACTAAATGAATTGGAAGAATTAAGAAATGAATCTTAAATGAATTGGAAGAATTAAGAAATGAGTCTTATTATAACAACTTAAGAAGAGATTGTTACAATTAAATGAATTGGAAGAATTAAGAAATGAGTCTTATGATAGAGAGGAGATTATTACAAATGAATGAATTAGAAGAATTAAGAAATGAATCTTATGATAACGATAAAAGAAAAGATTGTTACAAATGAATGAATTGGAAGAATTAAGAAATCAATCTTATGATAACGATAGAATAAATAGGAGCATAAAGCATATTGGGCGATTAAGGAATTCAATTATAATTTGAAAGATGCTGGTAAGATTTACAATTAAATGAATTGAAGAATTAAGAAATGAGTCTTATGTTAACGACAGAATTTATAAGGAAAAACTAAAGTTATGGCATGATCGGAAGATTAACCAAAAGAACATTGAACCAGGATAAGAAGTTTTGCTTTACAACACTACGCTGAAGTTATTCCCAGGGAAATTTAAGTCTTGATGGTTAGGACCCTTTACTATGACTCAAGTTTATACTTACAGAGATATTGAGATTGAAGATCAGAAAATTGGAAATATATTTAAAGTAAATGGACACAGATTAAAACCATATTTCGAGGGTAAAAGACCAAATTTTAAAGAGGTTTTAATGATCAATCAACCTGATAGACACCTGAATAAGAAGGGTTGACAACGTTAAACCAAGCGCTTTATGAGAGGCAACCCATAGTTATCCTTACTTTTATTGTGATCATAGTAGTTTTTTTTTTAAATTATCATTAGTTTATGGTAGTATTAAGCTCTACTACTCTTATTTACTCTTGATTCATCATAACAATTGGATCCATAGAGAAAAATTAGAATGCACTCGGACCATAGCCAAAATGTGCAATTTTTGCCTTGGGCGCCGACGGCTAATTTTTTCCAAGAGTCCAGGAAAAATAAATATAGAAGCTTGCCAACGGTGCCATCAACGTTGCCGATGGCGAGACCGACAAGATGGCGGTTTCTGGAGTTACCCTTTTAAACTCCCAAATTAGATTCCTAAGTCATATTTTCCCCAAAAATGAAGTGAAACTCCACCAAATTCATTCCTATGGCGTCCAATTCCCCTGATAATCCCAGAATGAGTGTTCAACCGACAAAAGTTTATTAGTGTGGAAGCGCAGCGAATCTTCAACAAGTTGTTGAGAAAGAAAAGATTGATCAAGGAATGAGGATTCGTAAATATTGGATTGAATAATCCCTCGACGACAATTGAAGAGACGATAGTGTGGAGAAGATGGGAAGTGTTGTGCTATACTACCGACACCGTGGTTGTTTCTGTGGTAAAGGAATTTTATGCAAATTTGCACAGAATCAGCCAAGGAGTTGTTTATGTGCGAGGTAGATGGAGCACTTTCACTCCTGCACGGATCAATGAATTATACATGATCGAGAACATTCCTGTCTGCCACTATTCCAACTTCGTCCATAGAAGAAACCAGATGAATGAAATTTACCAATATTTAACGGACGAAACTGACGACTGGGAAATGAGAGAGAACGTGTATGCTAATTTTTCTGCAACACTCTTAAATCCCGTTTCAAAACAATGACACTTTTTCATCTTTGCAAAACTGTTGCCGACAATGAAGATCGGTAAAGCTTCTAAAGAAAGTGTTATTTTGAATTACTGCATCCAAAGGGGACTGTCGATCGATATTGTATCAATAATTGTGAAGTCGGTTTTAGGCCTGGTCGTTCAAGAATCAACTTTTGGGCATGGACACCTTTCCACAATTTTCTCACTTTGCAGTCAGTTCCAAGTGTCCTACGAAAATTGGGAAAAGGTACTTCATCCTTGGAAGCATTTGGACCAAACTAAGAGATTCCCAGCTTTTGAAGATGAAAATGGCATGGCCATTATAGTAGATCAATCATCTCAGAATTCATTGCCAGTTCAACCCTTAATTCTTGATAAGACTGGTGATCCTGCGTAGAATCAAGAAATTGGAGAAGGAGGTACAAAATGGCATGAATGCAATTAATAATATCTCCAATTTCTCCGATCATCTAGACTGGAGGATGAAAGAACATTTTGATCACTCTGGACATTTAGAAGATAGTTTGATTGATTGATGAGGAGGATGCAATTGATAGAAGAGGATTCTCTTCGTTTATATGCAATCAATGGGTGGTCTCAGAGGAGAATCTAGCACTGAATCTGATGAATAGTAGATTTATATTACTACATGTTTGTCTATCTATGTAATTTGGTTTGAACTTGGCATTTACTTTACTTTAGAATTATGATTTTAGATCTGTGTATAGTTGAGACTAAGCATAGGATGTTTTGTTTTCAGCGTTTTGATTATTGTGGCCTAGATTGCAATGCTGAATCAATGTGTTGAGGTTGAGAAAATACCAAACTTAGGTGTGTTATGTAATGTATATTGTATCCCTTGGAATTTATATATAAATGTGATGTTTTGTGTTGTGAAAGTTTATTTGTGATATGTACAACATTTAATCACTTAAATTTATGTCTATAATGATTGAAAGGATGTCGTTAAGGCTTGAAATTGATTGAAATTGCAAAAATTTGGGAATTGAACCAAAATCAATAGAGCCCGCCGACGACGCCCTCGACGATGCCGACGGCAGATTTTTCTCGAGTGTTCTGTTTAAATTTCAATAGAGCGCGCTGATGGTGCTATCGACCTCGCCGACGGAGAGATCGCAAAAAAAACACCTTTTACCGTGATTTTGACCAGTCAACTGCCACTATTCATCATCCCCTTCCTCCTAAAAATGCAATTTTTGACCTAGGGCTTGAGAGATCTAATTTTGGGCAATTTCAAGGCTTTTTGACACCTGATTTGATCTTGTCTAGGTAAGAGCTTCACTCCAAGTTAAAAATATTTTATTTTCACCATGAATTTCTTTCACATTGAGGAGATCTGAAAATTTTGAGGATGTGAAGAAAATATTGGCAAGAAATTCATGGAACTTTGTTTTAAACTCTTAGAATTACTTTTGGAAGCCAATATTTGCATATTTGAAGTATATTTTGGAATGTTTTTATGATTTGATTAAATTGAAATGGCTCCAAGTCAAAAGAGATGAATTGAGTTCAAGGACTCTCTCTTCGTCAATGCAATGGCTCAATCAAGATTTACTTAAGTATTTAAAGGAAAGAAGTGTATACAAGACCGAGTTTTTGAGAGCTGAGAGGAGAGTTGAACGAGTTATTGCCGAGTGGAGGTGGGAAAACTTTTGTTACCCCACCAACAAAGCTGATGCAAATGTGGTGAAGGGGTTCTACGCCAATGTAATCTATTCTGAAGATGGAATTGTTCAAGTACAGGGATTTCCTATTGAATTTAATGTCGCCCGCATCAACACCTTTTCTGAAGTCCCAGACTCTTATAGCTGCACTATGAATCCTTTAGTACAATGGAAGACCCCCTGAATGATGTGATCAACTTTTTCACTGATGGAAAAGGAACGTGGAAGATTAAACAACAAGAACGGGTAAATTTTTCTGCTTCCATGCTGAATGCCACCTCTAAGCGTGACACTATTTTATTTCTTCTACTCTGTTACCGACTTATCACCATAGTGGAGTAACTATAGATAGAGCTATTTTGAATTTCTGTATTCAGAATAATAGAACTATAAATGGGGGAGAATTATTTTTAAGAATATATTGACTACGACAAGGAGAGATAAATGGAGGTCTAGGACATCCTGACCTTATTTATGCACTTTACCAACTTTCTGGAGTGGAAACTGGAGATGAAGAATGGGTTGACCCTATGAAACCCATTAGTAAGGCCAATTTAAAAGCTTATGATACTCATGAGAAATGGAGAACTGGAAGTAGGAGCCAAGAGCCTTCTACTAATAGAGATGTCCCCTCTATAAGTTATGACCTTCCACCTTCTAGTTCCCCTACCCTAACTGACTTGATGAATGAGTTGATCTTACTGCAAAAAAGTATAGAGTTAATAAATGAAAGGATCGTAGGTTTAGAACTTTGATATGATTATGATACTGAGTACCTTCAGAGGCATTCAAATTTTGAGGTAGCTTATTACGAAGCTCAGGCCCGACACTACAGAGGTGAGCCTGATGTTACATTTTCTGAGTGCCCCCGGTATACTCAGTATCATCTCGATCCACCTGCTGATCAAGGTGATGAAGATATAGCTTGGGATTTTGATATTAAATGAATGTTATCACCCAATCCACTATTGATCAATGAGATGAAGACATAGTTTGGGATTTTGATATTTGAATTTAATTGATGTACTTGTATTTGTACTTTTATTTCTGTGATCTTTTGTAATAGAAATGGATGTTGAATGAAATTGATGTACTTATATTTGTACTTTTATTTCTGTAATCTTTTTGTAATAGAAATGGATGTTTATGTATTTGAAACTTTAATTTTTATTATTATGTTATACTTGGATAATTTTAAATTTTTGTTATAAGGTTAGTGTGGTAGTTAAATTTGCATGTGTAGTATAATAGATGTTGAGTAGTATTTTGTGGATTGTAACGTAATGTGATTTATTTTTATTTCACATTTTAATTGTAATTGTTTTGTGTAGTATTGTGGTTCTGTTAGGAGATATTGTGCTTGTTTAATGTTTTAGTTTTATGCTAATTTCAAAGTTTCATTACCCAGAAATTTCTCTAATGATTTATATGTGTAGAAAGCTCCTAATGTTACAGACTAAGTGAAATAGAAATTTTGAGAAGGCCTGCAAAAATTTCAGAATGATGAAAATGCCAAAATTACTGAGGTATGATTTATATTTAGAGTTTTTCTTTCCACTAGTGTCATTTTATATTGAAAAATTTAAGTTTGGGGGAGGGAAGAAAAAGATTAACTATTAGATGACCTCTATTTAATTATTTTCAAAAATTATTTATATGATTTTATGTAGTGAATTTAATTCAGGTAACTATATTTTTTAGCTATTTAAATATTATAGTAGAATTAAAGAAATATTTTTGTAATGAAAATTAATTTTGTAACTTAAGATATTTAGTACAAGAGAATAAGATTATAGTTAACTATTTAAAGTAAATGAAACTATATTTTGAAGTATTAAGACGAAATTCATTTAATAAGAAAAGATTGGGGTTCAATGATGTAAAAAATATGAAATATTTATAAGGTAAAGGAATGCTTTGAGTTTCAAATTTATGGAAAGAAAGGTGATGTTCAAAATCATTAAAGGCTATCCAGGTATAGTAATCCTCACTTGCAAAAGGAAAAAGATAGGATTGAAAACAATCCCTGAAAAGAAAAGAAAAAGATATAGGATTGAAATCAATCCAAATGAAAAAGAGAAAAGAAAGAAAAAAAATATAAAAGTGAGGAGAAGCTTGAGGAAATGCATAATCAAAAATTAGTTTCACTGGACCGACCTAAAAGGAAAACTTAAATACATTCCTGAACTTAAATTTATGGATTAGATCTTTTACTAATAGTGTTCTCATGAAATTCCTATCATTTGAATATTATAAGTGACTTAATATTGCAACATATAGTCATTCTTGAAAAGAATAGAAGACTAGAACTCTTAAACTTGATGACTAGATAATCTTATGGCTACAGAGTTAATTCAATTACTTGAATTTTTTCTGAAATCTCACTATGATATTTATTTAAATCCAACTTATAGTATTTATGAATTAAGACTTTAATACAATAGACCATAACTTTTATGTAGTACTAAAATTACTTGAGGACAAGTAATAGTTAAGTTTGGGGGATTTTGACCAGAGGAAAATATGTTGTGATTTTCATACCTATTTTATACTAATTTTGATGATATTACACTTTAAAGAAAGATATTTTTTATGTTTTGTTGCAGGAATGATGAAATAGGTTCATTGGAGCAAAACGATGAAAAAAGGAACGAATTTAGAGTGAAAAGGGCCAAAATGTGAAGAATTGAACTAGGGAGCCGACAGTGCCATTGACCCCGCCGACGGTGAAATTTTCCCGAGACTCTAGAATTAATTCATTAAGAAGGTCCGCTGACGGTGCCCTCGAGGCCGTCGACGGCGAGCTCGGTGGTTATGTCCAACTAGGCTTTAGATGAGGACAAATTTTGAAGGGATGCTTAGGCAACTCTTGGGAAAGCTCATCCACAACTTTAAAAGAAGATTTTTGCCAAAAATTGGAGAGCCTGGAGAGCCTGAAGAGATTCTAGAGGTCCTGGAGGTTAGAGAGGTTCCATTAGTGTATAGAGAATTTACTAGAGTGTAAAAAGTGTGAGGAATTCTTTCAGAGATTGTAAGAGTGGAGGGAAAGTGAGAGAATTCTTCCTCCTTGCCGCATCGAAGAGGATTTCTGTGTGCTGTAAAGAAAGGAAGAGATTCAGATGAACTTCGAGGATCTTTCTTGGGGAGAAATTAGAGATAAGTTTATTTATTGTTGTAGTTTGTATGGCTTTGCTTTTATATATGAATTCCGAGTTTTATTGTCTTTTCCCCAATAGATCTGAGTAGTTTTCTTTGTCTTTCTCCTTGTCTTGAGATTTGTGAAATGGTGATTTGAATTATTGAAGCCATGAAAATGTTAAAGAAATTGTGATGATCTTTTCACTTCGATCTTAATTTACTTTCAATATAGCCAATTGATTTGTTAAAATATGTTGAGTTTTACAACTAAAGTGAAGTTTACCAATCTGGTCAATTGATCTGTTAAAATATGTTGAGTTTTACAACTAAAGTGAAGATTACATCTCAAGAATCTGGGAGGTCAAAGCCCTTGGAAGTTGGGTGCAAATAAATAGGGAAATTCAATCTAGCCAATTGATTTGTTAAAATATGTTGAGTTTTAAAAAAGATTACATCCAAGATTCACCCAATTAATTTGTTAAAATATGTTGAATTTTACAATTAAATTGAAGATTACATCCAAGATTCAGGGAGGTAATTGAATTCTTAAAATATGTTGAGTTTTACAACTAAAGTGAAGATTACATCCAAGATTCAGTAATTGATTTGTTAAAATATGTTGACTTTTACAATTAAAGTGAAGATTACATCCAAGATTCAGGTTTTGTTGAAATATGTTGAGTTTTACAACTAAAGTGAAGATTACATCCAAGATTCAGAGAGGTAAGAAATTGTGATGATCTTTTCACTTCGATCTTAATTTACTTTCAATCTGGGCAATTAATTTGTTAAGTTATGTTGAGTTTTACAACTAAAGTGAAGATTACATCCAAGATTCAAGGCGGTCAAAGCCCTTGGAAGTTCTTTCAATCTGGCCAATTGATTTCGATCTTAATTTATTTTCAATCTGGCCAATTGATTTGTTAAAATATGTTGAGTTTTACAACTAAAGTGAAGATTACCAATCTGGCCAATTAATTTGTTAAAATATGTTGAGTTTTACAACTAAAGTGAAGATTACACAATCTGGTCAATTGATCTGTTAAAATATGTTGAGTTTTACAACTAAAGTGAAGATTACATCTCAAGATTCAGGGAGGTCAAAGCCCTTAGAAATTGGGTGCAAATAAATAGGGAAATGAAATTATCGGGCATAGAATTGGAGATTTGGGGAGGTCAAAGCCCTTGGAAGTTGGGTGCAAATAAATAGGGAAATAATATTATCGGGCATTGGAGGTCAAAGCCCTTGGAAGTTGGGTGCAAATAAATAAGGAAATAAAATTATCGGGAGTAGAATTGGAGATATTTGATTTGTTAAAATATGTTGAGTTTTACAACTAAAGTGAATATTACATCCAAGATTCAGGGATAAATTTGTTAAAATATGTTGAGTTTTACAACTAAAGTGAAGATTACATCCAAGATTCAGGGAGTAATTTGTTAAAATATGTTGAGTTTTACAACTAAAGTGAAGATTACATCCAAGATTTAGGGAGGTTAAGCCCTTGGAAGTTGGGTGCAAATAAATAGGGAAATAATATTATCGGGCATAGATTTGGAAACCTTGGAAGTTGGGTGCAAATAAATAGGAAAATAATATTATCGGGCGTAGAATTGGAGATTGCCTTGGAAGTTGGGTGCAATTAAATAGGGAAATAAAATTATCGGGCGTAGAATTGGAGATTTTAGAGTGATAGACTAAAATCTCCAATTTGGTCCTATCGTTTGGGTACTGAAGTGTAGATGTTAGCCCTCAGGGGAGGGGAACGCAATTTGGTCCTATCATTTGGGTGCTGAAGTGTAAATGTTAGCCCTCATGTGAGGGGAACGTGGGAATCCTATCGTTTGGGTGTTGAAGTGTAGATGTTAGCCCTCAGGCGAGGGGAATGTGGGAGCTCTGAAGTGAGAGCCGGTATCCTCTCAGCCTAACTGCGGATTCAGTAAGCAAGCGTAGGATTAGTCAATGTTCTTTATGCCTGGACCAAAGGGTACAGAATAGGTATGCTCCTATTTGACACAATATAATTTGAACTGATTCACTTTATCCATTCACTATAATTTTTAGACAAGGAGAATGATGCTTTGTTATATATTGAATATCACATTCGAACCTTCATTAGTATAATTAGTTATTTAATAGTTATTACAATTACATATTTATTTCAATTGCCTATTAGTGACAGATAAGAAAATTGAATTTCCTTATCGTGATTAAAGTACTGCTTTTCTAAAATCTTAGTTCATATTCTAATATTACTCCTTGTGGGATCGAAATCTAGGACTCCATTAGTGCCTTATATTACTTAAGTGATACGTATACTTACGTTGATAAGTGTGACTTTACAATTATTGAATATTTAATACATCCATATTTATCAAATCTATAAATGTTATTAAGTTTTGGTACAGTTGCTGAGGAATTAATTCTTTTAGCAGCAGTATTAAATACTATATTTTTAAGCATATATAAAGTCACTGTCAAGTTTTTGGCTCCGTTGTCGTGGAGTAAACAAGAATCATAATTAGAGTAACGGACAACGTTCAGCCAGCCACCTGTCCTCAGCACAACAGAATATTATAAAATCAGCAAAGTCAACAAAAGAAGCTTTGTGTTCTACGAAGAAGTCTGTGGAGAGCTCGTCAATATATTGGAAGGACTGGAATTGTATACCAGAGTCTTTTCATAAAAGGATGAACAAAGCATTCTGGATTGTATCTTTGACTTAAGAGACAGAGGTCGAGCAGGTTTGCTCATGGAAATAACCTACTCTGAGCCAAGTAAATGGATGAGAGAAAAGGGAAGGATCACAATACAATGTGGGTGCTGCTACAATTTCACAAACGACAGGCAAGGAAATCCTCCCGGGATTCTTAGGTACGATCAAGTAGATCTGCTGCCCCCGATGATCAAATGGATGATTAAATGAACAGTTTGATGGAACATACTGCCAGCCGACTGCATTCTAAACAGCCTCATCATCAACATATATGAGGAGGGAGACTGCATACCTCATCACATTGATCATCATGATTTTGTAAGACCCTTCTGCACAGTCTCATTCATGAGTGAAAGCAATATTCTCTTTGGGAATGAAATCGATGTCATCGGCCCCAGAGATATCAGAGGAACTATAGAGATTCCCCTACCAGTCGGATCAGTGCTCATTTTAAAAGGCAACGGTACAGACGTTGCCAAGCACTGCATTCCCGGAGTACAACACTGTAGGGTCTCTCCGAATTTTCGACGGATGGACAACAACAAAATACTATTTGGATTTCAGTCAAATCCTTAACTTGAAGAACTGCTACCATATAAGCTATGAGAAGTTTGCATCTCTAGGCGCACGTGAAGGGAACTCTTGTCCTGGAACGTGGCTTAGGAGGTCGGCTTGATCACGAGCTCACTACGTAAGGGGACAAATATTCAGAGGGTTTCTCTTTCTTCTCTACTACATTATAGATATGATATGTATCAGACATGATCAGTCCATGATATGTACTCAACATGACACATTCCGGATGTACCTTCATGTAGTTTGCATATTGCACTCTTTTTGAGGCACTGGCCTACTTTTCATCTGTAACATTTTATTGAAGCAGATTAATGAATTTCTTTTCAAAAAATTTGTCTAATTTTTCAATTGCCCTTCTCGGTGCAATGGATAAAAGCATTGGACCATGCATTGGTTCGCAACTACAATGAACGAAGAACAAAGCAGCAAACATTTGATGATAAAAAGAAGAAACTCTCAAATGAAAAAATATAATGAAAAGAATATAAATTGTGATAAATTTAAATAAGAAAATCTCTCTTTTGAAAAATAACCAACTAAAATTAAAATCTTAAAAACATATTTTTGAAAATTAAATGTGATAAAAACAACAAGAAAAGAAAATAAATATGTTGAGTGGATTATTTCGATTTCGGAGTTTCTTACTCTTTGCTTGCACAACACAACTATCTTTGTCTCCACTAATTATCTTCACATCCCTGCAGAATTTCACATTCTACATAAAAAAAACTTTCAAATTCTCACTAATCCTCTTCAATAATGTCAACCTTTAGAGACAACACATGTCCTTAACTTAAACGCTACAAACTCTATACAATTCTCATTTTGAATCAGTCACTACCTTCTGATTCACCCCTTTTGAGGTCGGTCCTTAACTTCCAATGCTCTCTTTTTGAGATTGACCCTTACCTGTCAATTCTCATTTCAAATCAGTCACCACCTTCTGATTCACCCCTTTTGAGGTTGTTCATTACCTTCTGACGCTCTCCTTTTGAGATTGACTCTTACCTGTCAATTCTCATTTCAAATTAGTCACTACCTTCTGATTCACCTCTTTTAAGGTCGCTCCTTACCTTCCGACACTCTCTTTTTGAGTAAGGGTCAATTCTCATTTTGAATCAGTCACTACCTTCTGATTCACCCCTTATAAGGTCAGTCCTTAGCTTCCAACACTCTCTATTTGAGATTGACCCTTACCCGTCAATTCTCATTTCGAATCAGTCACTACCTTCTGATTCACCCTTTTTTAAGTTGGTCCTTACCTTCTGACACTCTTTTTTTGAGATTGACGTTTACCTGTCAATTCTCATTCCAAATCAGTCACTACCTTCTGATTCACCCCTTTGAGGTCAGCCCTTACCTTTCGACGCTCTCTTTTTGAGATTAACCCTTACCTGTCAATTCTCATTTTGAATAAGTCACTACCTTCTGATTCACCCTTTTGAGGTCAGTCTGTACCTTCCGGCGCTCTCTTTCTGATATTGACCCTTACCTATCAATTCTCATTTCGAATCAGTCACTACCTTCTGATTCGCCCCTTTTGAGGTCGCTCCTTACCTTCCGACACTCTCTTTTTGAGATTGAACCTTATCTATCAATTCTCATTTTGAATCAATCACTACCTTATGATTCACCCCTTTTGAGGTCGGTCCTTACCTTCCGACGCTCTCTTTTTGAGATTGACGCTTACTTGTGAATCCTCATTTCAAATCAGTCGCTACCTTCTGATTCACCCTTTTTAAGGTCGGTCCTTACCTTCCGACGCTCTCTTTTTGAGATTGATCCTTACCTATCAATTCTCATTTTGAATCAGTCACTACCTTCTGATTTACCCCTTTTGAGGTCTGTCCTTTCCTTCCGACGCTCTCCTTTTGAGATTGAACCTTGCCTATCAATTCTCATTTCGAATCAGTCACTACCTTCTGATTCACCCCTTTTGAGGTCGGTCCTTACCTTCCGATGCTCTCTTTTTGAGATTGTTGATAGTGACTTTATATATGCTAAAAAATATAAGTATTTAGTACTGATGCTAAAAGATTTAATTCCTCAGCAACTGTACCAAAACTTAATAACAATTATAGATTTGATAAAGATGGATGCATAAAATATTCAATAATTGTAAAGTCACACTTATCAATGCAAGTATACGTATTGCTCAAGTAATATAGGGCTCTAATGGAGTCCTAGATAACGATCCCACAGGTAGTAAGATTAGAACTACGAACTAAAATTTTAGAAAAGCAATACTCTAATCACATCAACGAAGTTCAATTTGCTTATCTAGGATTTTAGGGGAATTGGATGCTAGAGGAATGAATTTGGTGGAGTTTCACTTCATTTTTTGGGGGAACTTTGGAACAAATTTAGGAGTTTAAAATGAGTAACTCCCTCCCAAAAACCTCAAAAAACCGCCATTCAAACCTCAGAAACCGCAATCGCGTCGGTCTCACCGTCGGCGACGTTGAGGGTGCCATCGGCGAGCCTCCTGTAATTAATTTTCTGGACTCTTGAGAACAACCCGTCATTGGTGGTGTCAATGGCGCCATCGGCACCCAAGGAAAAAATTGCACAGTTCGCTCTGGTCCGATTGAGTTCCAATTTTTCTCTATGGATCCAATTTTTATGATGATTCAAGGGTAAATAAGAGTAGTAGAGCTCAATACTACCACAAACTAACAATAATTTCAATAAAAAACTACTATAATTGCAATAAAAATAAAGATAACTATAGGTTGCCTCCCATAAAGTGCTTGGTATAACGTCGTCAGCCCAACCTTTTTAGGTTTTATCAGTTGACTGATCATTAAAACCTCTTTAAAATTTGGTCTTTAACCCTCAAAATACGATTTTAATCTGTGTCTATTTACTTTAAATCTATTTACAGTCTTCTGATCTTTAATTTCAACAGCTCCGTAAGTATAAACTTGAGTTACAGTAAAGGGTCCTAACCAACGAGACTTCAATTTCCCAAGGAATAACTTCAGCCTACTATTGTAAAGCAAAACTTTTTGTCCTGGTTTAAAATTCTTTTGGTTAATCTTCCGATCATGCCATAACTTTAGTTTCTCCTTATAAATTCTGTCGTTATCATAAGATTCATTTCTTAATTTTTCTAATTCATTTAATTATAACAATCTCTTCTTGCCAGCTTCTTTCAAATCATAATTGAACTCTTTAATCGCCCTATATGCTTTATGCTCCAATTCTACTAGTAAGTGACAAGTATTTCCAAAAATCAGTCTGTAAGGAGTCATTCCAATAGGAGTTTTATAAGCAGTCCTGTAAGCCCATAATGC
>JXCR01120962.1:196301-227528 GCA_002079205.1 Phalaenopsis hybrid cultivar
TTTATAAGGTCATTTTTGACCAAACACAACAATCAATTTGGACTTAGCCCAAAGCTAGCCCAAGTTTGACCCAAGTTTAGCCCTACATGCTTAATTTCGGTCTAAATCCCAAACCCATCAAAATCCATTCAAATTGATCATCAAATCAACTTCAAAAAAATTTTCATCCTTCATGAAAATTGTTCATTATGATGTTTTACACCCGAATCAACTTCAAAACAACTTTCATCCTTCATGAAAGTTGTTCATAATGATTTTTTACACCAAGTAAAATAAAAAATTTGGACTTAGCCCAAAGTTAGCTCAAGTTTGACCCAAGTTTAGCCCTACATGCTTAATTTAGGTCTAAATCCAAACCTCTCAAAACCAATTCAAATTGATCATCAAATAAACTTTAAAACAATTTTCATCCTTCATAAAAATTGTTCAATATGATGTTTTACACCAACCACAACAATTAATTTGAGCTTAGCCCATGTCTAGCCCAAGTGTGACCCAAACTTAGCCCAACATGCTTAAAATGGGTCAAAAATCAAAAATCCACTAAATTAATTAACCAATTGACCTCAAAATGACTTTCACCCTTCATGAAAGTTGTTCCTCATGGTTTCTTACAACAAACTCCATATTTAATTGGGCTAATTGACATGCTTAACCTAGTCCAAACACAAGATTTGGTCATATGCACCTTCTTGGACTTATGGTCACCAAACCAATTGAGGTTGGTATGGTCAAATGAGCCTTACCTTAACTCATCCTAGACTCTAGAGTTGAGATAGTACAAACACAAGATTTGGTCATATGCACCTTCTTGGACTTATGGCCAAATCCAAACCAAGAGCTTGATATAGTCAAATGAGCCTTCCACTAACTTATAATAGACTCTAAGGTTGAGTTTAAAGCCAGCCACCAACCCATGGTTAAGCTTGATATTTATCTCCCTAGGGTTGAGTTTAAAGCCAGCCATCCACCAATGGTTAAGCTTAATATTTATCTCTTGGGTAAATTTTTTTTAAAAAAATTTTAAAGAGGTAATAAAGAGGTTAAATCATTGTACTTGCCATACCACATGTCCATACCCTATGGTGCCTTTTTTACTGAGCATCATAAGCTTTAACCATGATCCAAAACCAAGCTAAAACCCAAAACCGTGAGCCCCCACATAGGCCAAAACCCAAATTCATGCCATGAGACCACCTCAGCCCAAATTGAGCTAAGAGCTCCTCTGCTTGACACCTAAGCAGTGGAGCTAACCCCTCATTTGGCCAGATAAGCATCCCCATAGCCATTTTCTATAAAATCCACCCCCACGACCATGAGTAGTGGTGTGGTAAAAAAAATTTCACTGAGGCCTTCCAAACTCCTTAGAGAGCTTCCCTAGGAGAGCCTTAGCACATTTCAATCCACTTCCCCCTCTCAAATCCACAATGGCAATACAATTTTGGGTTTGAATTCCTGCCCGAAACTAGGACAAAATCCAATCCCAACCTACACAACACCAAATCCCCAATAGATTGGCCCTACACCTTCAGAACAGTGAAAGAAGCTAAACCCCCATCAATTCCCCCTTTGAAATAGCCTCTACCATAGCTCTCAACCAACACCCAAAATCGGCCTTGATCAAAATCATACATAGGCTTTACACTAAAGCTAGAGGCTTCATCCCTAAGCTCTTTGAGATCTAACGAAGGTGTGAAGAATCTCTGATTGAGGCTACACCTCTCAGAGCAAAGTTATAACTCACTTACTCTCCCGAGCCTTCGCGAGCTCTACATTTACAATGGCTTTATTTCATAGCATGATTATCATATAGATGTATTTGTTTCTTCAAGATGAACATTTAAAAAAAAATCACTAAAATCCATTAAGAAATGAGCGAGATATTAAGATTTTAAAATGGACGGCTCTCACATAAGGCCATCGGGGACGATGAACGGATGTCGTCCATCCTCGTGTGTATTAAATGGACGGTGGAGATCAAGCCGGATGATCCTATGGGACGATACGGCGTGACGCGTGGCAGCTGACTCAGAAGGTGACGTCGAATAGGAGCGCGCCGTGTGGCTTTTCGACGGATCCAAGGATCCAGTCAGCCCACGGTTTGAATAAATAAATAGGATATTTAATAAATTCAGAAAATAGCTCCTAAACTTCAAAAATCCATATCTTTGTGTAGAAAACTCACAAAAATAAAATAAAAATACCCTCTTGCTCAGTGAACAAAGGAGAACCATGTGGATTTATTTTCACATTAATTTGATGCATAAATTATTCTTTAAAAAATGAATTAGGGTTAGGGGTTTTTCAATTCTCCATTCATATTAAATTATCACATTGACTCTAAATTTTTATATGTTGTAGCCTCTGTCTAGGTGAACAATTTAAGTATTTTTCCAAAGACATAGGAGATCCCTAGATAGAGATCTTAATTTTCTAAGTTTTTATGTATTTTTTATTCAAATAATTATTGAAAACTGTATATGGCTTAGAAAATTCTACAAAAATTCATGTAAGTTTCCTATGGCTAGAGTAGTTTTAAGAAATAATTTCATGATTTTTTAAGATCAAAATATCCCTGTTTTAAGCAAACTTTAATTTTCTTAAAACATTTAATTTAGAGTACACAGAGATTAAAATCACTTGATTTTTGCTCTCCACTGTGTCATATGAGTCAGAAAACTCACCATAAAAATTTCAAGTCATTTGGAGATCATTTAATATTTTTAATTGATTTTTAAAAGTAACCCTCAAATTTGAAACTTAAATGATTTTTAAAAATCAAAACATAAATCCAAAAATTATGAAACTTAGTTTTTTGAGTTCTCTGATACTAGGGGAATTTAATAAAAATAAAAATAGATTTAAAATAAAAACTTGATTTTTAGGTTATTTTTAATTATTTTTAATAATTAAAAACAATAAAAAAAATCTTAAAATATTAAACTCATGGAAATGTTCCAAAATTATTTCCTAAACACTTAAGAATTATTGAAATAATTTTCTAAGGTTTAAAAATAAAGATATCTATTTTTAAAACCTTAAAATGATTTTTAAGGCTTAAAAATAGAATTTTCACCAAAATAATGTTAAAAAAAATCAAATAAAAATCAAAAAAATACAAAATAAATTTCTTTAGGTTCTCTGACCTCAGAGAAATTTTCCAAAAATATAAAACATATTTTTCAATATATAAAATATTTTATTTTTATTAAAATCCCCAAAAATTCAATTAATTTTAATAAATCACAGAAAATTGAAAAAATTATGAAATTTTGGCCAAATGAGTTTCTAGTCTAGGGATAGCTTACATAAAAATTTCAAGTGATTAAGAATTGTCCTGATCATTTTTTGGAATTTTCTTTAGAGATGCACATTTTTGCATAAAAGTAATTATATGAATTAAATTAAATTGTTAAAATCCACATTTTCTCCTCTCATGTGTTAATTGACTTATAAGTAGGGTTACATAAAAATTCCAAAGTCATTTAACTTAAATTTGATAAATTATGAAAGTTTGGACCCTTAGGGGCAAAATTGTAATTTTGGATATCTTAATGAACATTTAGGCTTAATCAAAATGGGAAATGGGTAATTTTTTATATTAATTAACTCATTTGATGATTTGCAGTAAAAAATGGGCTTAATTGGTAGAAACCCACTTCACTTTGCCAAATTATAAGATAATTCCCATAATTATCAAAATTTTGGAAATTTCATTAACATAAAAAATGACTTTTCAATTTAAGGGTATAATTTTGGAAATTAATGATTTCACACCCTTATTTGATAATCAAAATGATCTTGATAATGATCACTTAAAATTTTAAATCTTTTCTAAATTAATACATTCACACTCACTTAGGTCTAAAGGACTTAGTGGTGAATTTAAGCCAATATTAAAACTTGATNACAAATCCTGCAAAAATTCAAGTTATATCTAAACTAACATTTCCTACTAATGTAAGAGAGGTTAGGAGTTTTCTTGGACATGTTGGATTTTATAAGCGATTTATTAAAGATTTTTCAAAAATTACTAAACCTCTATGCCAACTTTTAGAAAAGGACAAAGGTTTGAATTTACTGAAAGCTGTTTAAATGCCTTTGAGTTATTGAAGGAAAAATTAATCACAGCTGTTTTATTATAGATTTTTCAAAAATTACTAAACCTCTATGCCAACTTTTAGAAAAGGACAAGAAATTTGAATCACTGAAAACTGTTTAAATGCCTTTGAGTTATTAAAAAAAAAAATAATCACAGCCCCTATTATAGTTTCACCTAACTTGGAGAAACCATTTGAATTGATGTGTGATGCTAGTGATTATGCTATTGGAGCTGTTCTTGGACAAGAAATCATTTGAACTGATGTGTGATGCTAGTGATTATGCTATTGGAGCTGTTCTTGGACAAAAAACCATTTGAATTGATGTGTGATGCTAGTGATTATGCTATTGGAGCTGTCCTTGGACAAAGGAAAAGATTATTAAAGTTATATACTACGCTAGTAAAACTCTTAATGATGCACAAATTAACTATACTCTTACTGAATTTTTTTTAAAGTTATATACTACGCTAGTAAAACTCTTAATGATGCACAAATTAACTATATTATACTGATGTGTGATGCTAGTGATTATGTTATTGGAGTTGTTCTTGGACAAAGGTATGAAAAGATTTTAAAGTTATATACTACGCTATTAAAACTCTTAATGATGCACAAATTAACTATATTGTTACTAAAAAAGAGTTACAGGCTATTGTGTATGCTTTAGACAAATTTAGATCTTTTTTAATTGGGACTAGATGTGTTGTGCACACTGATCACTCTGCTATTAAATATCTAATGCAAAAGAAGGATGCTAAACCAAGGTTAATTAGATGGATACTTTTGATGCAAGAATTTGATTGATGCGAAAGAAGGATGCTAAACCAAGGTTGATTAGATGGATACTATTGATGCAAGAATTTGATCTTGCAAACCAAGGTTAATTAGATGGATACTTTTGATGCAAGAATTTGATCTTGTGGTTATTGATTCAAACTAAGGTTGATTAGATGGATACTTTTGATGCAAGAATTTGATCTTGTGGTTATTGATATGTTGATTAGATGGATACTTTTGATGCAAGAATTTGATCTTGTGGTTATTGATAGAAAGGGAACTGATAAGATGGATACTATTGATGCAAGAATTTGATCTTGTGGTTATTGATAGAAAGGGAACTGATAATTTGATCATTTGTCGAGATTAGAAAATCATGAATTATCTGACACCGACAATAAAATTACAGACACAAGGTTGATTAGATGGATTCTTTTGATGCAAGAATTTGATCTTGTGGTTATTGATAGAAAGGGAACTGATAATCAAATTGCTATTGATGCAAGAATTTGATTTTGTGGTTATTGATAGAAAGGGAACTGATAATCAAATTGCTGATTAGAGATTAGAAAATCATGAATTATCTGACACTAGAAAGGAAACTGATAATCAAATTGCTGATCATTTGTCGAGATTAGAATATCATGAATTATCTGACACCAATAATGAGATTATAGATAGTTTCCCTGATGAACAACTATATAATATTAATGAATGGAAAAGACCATGGTATGATGATATTGTTAATTATATTGTAAGTGATATTTTGCCACCTATGCTGACATTGCAACAACAAAGAAAATTCATTCATGATGCGAAAGCATAGTTTTGGGATGAGCCTTATTTATATAAACAATGTAAGGATCTTAATATGAGAAGATGTGTACCTTATGAAGAAACTGAGCTAATCATTCGGAAATGTCATGATTCTGAATTTGGAGGACATTTTGGAATTGATAAAACTGCTTATAAAATTTTACAAGTTGGATTCTATTGGCCTACTATCTTTAGAGATGTTTATAGCCACATAAAAACTTGTGATCGATACAACCGAGTAGGCAATATATCTAGAAGAAATGAAATGCCTCTGAATTTCATGTTAGAAGTTGAGATCTTTAACGTTTAGGGATTAGATTTTATGGGACCATTTATTCCTTCATTTGGAAACTTACATATATATTAATTGCAGTAGACTACGTTTCTAAAATTAGATTTCATGGGACCATTTATTCCTTCATTTGGGAACTTATACATATTAATTGCAGTCTAGATTTTATGGGACCAATTATTCCTTCATTTGGGAACTTATATATATTAATTGCAGTAGACTGAAATGAAATGCCTCTGAATTTCATGTTAGAAGTTGAGATCTTTGATGTTTAGGGATTAGATCTTTTGGGACCATTTATTCCTTCATTTGGGAACTTATACATATTAATTGTAGTAGACAACGTTTCAAAGTGGATTGAAACACAAGCTTTACCTCGTTGTGAAGCTAAAAGAGTTTCAAGATTTTAATAAAAAATATTTTCACTGGATACAGAATGCCAAGAATGATTATCACTGACGGAGGATCCCATTTTAAGAATCAATATATTCAGAGATTGGCAGAAAAGTTTAATATTATTCATAGACTCTCTATTGCCTATCACCCTCAAACCAGTGGGTTAGCTGAAGTTTCTAATAGAGAGATTAAATAAATACTGGAAGATTGTAAACCCTAGTGGAGTAGATTGGTCCACTAGAATGGGTACCGCATTATGGGCTTACAGGACTGCTTATAAAACGTCTATCGGAATGACTCCTTACTGCTGATTTTTGGAAAGACTTGTCGCTTACTAGTAGGATTAGAACATAAAGCATATTGGGTGATTAGAGAATTTAATTATAATTTGAAAGATGCTGGTGAGAAGAGATTGTTACAATTGAATGAATTGGAAGAATTAAGNGTTTGGAGTCAATTTGGGAATGATAAAACTGCTTATAAAGTTTTACAAGCTAGATTTTATTGGCCTACTATCTTTAGAGATTTTTATAGATACATAAAACTTGTGATTGATGTCAAAAAGTAGGCAATATATCTAGAAGAAATGAAATGCCTCTGAATTTCATGTTAGAAGTTGAGAACTTTGATGTTTGGGGATTAGATTTCATGGGACTATTTATTCCTTCATTTGGGAACTTATACATATTAAATGTAGTGGACTACGTTTCAAAGTGGATTGAAGCACAAACTTTACCTCTTTATGACGCTAAAAGTGTTTAAAGTTTTTTAATAGAAAATATTTTCACTAGATACGGAATGTCGAGAATGATTATCACTGACGGAGGATCCCATTTTAAAAATAAATACATTCAGATATTCACAGAAAAATTTAATATTATTCATAGAATCTCTACTGCCTATCATCCTCAAACTAATGGGTTAGCTGAAGTTTCTAATAGAGAGATAAGACAAATACTTGAAAAGACTGTAAACCCTAGTAGAGTAGATTGGTTCACTGGACAGGATACCGCATTATGGGCTTACAGGACTGCTTATAAAACTCCTATTGGAATGACTCCTTACAGACTGATTTTTGGAAATACTTGTCACTTACTAGTAGAATTGGAGCATAAAGCATATAGGGCGATTAAAGAGTTCAATTATGATTTGAAAGAAGCTGGCAAGAAGAGATTGTTATAATTAAATGAATTAGAAAAATTAAGAAATGAATCTTATGATAACGACAGAATTTATAAGGAGAAACTAAAGTTATGGCATGATCGGAAGATTAACCAAAAGAATTTTAAACCAGGACAAAAAGTTTTGCTTTACAATAGTAGGCTGAAGTTATTCCTTGGGAAATTGAAGTCTCGTTGGTTAGGACCCTTTACTGTAACTCAAGTTTATACTTACGGAGCTGTTGAAATTAAAGATCAGAAGACTGTAAATAGATTTAAAGTAAATAGACACAGATTAAAATCGTATTTTGAGGGTTAAAGACCAAATTTTAAAGAGGTTTTAATGATCAGTCAACTGATAAAACCTAAAAAGGTTGGGCTGACGACGTTATACCAAGCACTTTATGGGAGGCAACCTATAGTTATCTTTATTTTTATTGCAATTATAGTAGTTTTTTATTGAAATTATTGTTAGTTTGTGGTAGTATTGAGCTCTACTACTCTTATTTACCCTTGAATCATCATAAAAATTGGGATCTGAGAAAAATGGAACTCAATCGGACCAGAGCGAACTGTGCAATTTTTTCCTTGGGTGCCGATGGCGCCATTGACACCACCAATGACGGGTTGTTCTCAAGAGTCCAGAAAATTAATTACAGGAGGCTCGCCGATGGCACCCTCAACGTCGCCGACGGTGAGACCGACGCGATTGCGGTTTCTGAGGTTTGAATGGCGGTTTTTTGAGGTTTTTGGGAGGGAGTTACTCATTTTAAACTCCTAAATTTGTTCCAAAGTTCCCCCAAAAAATGAAGTGAAACTCCACCAAATTCATTCCTCTAGCATCCAATTCCCCTAAAATCCTAGATAAGCAAATTGAACTTCGTTGATGTGATTAGAGTATTGCTTTTCTAAAATTTTAGTTCGTAGTTCTAATCTTACTACCTGTGGGATCGTTATCTAGGACTCCATTAGAGCCCTATATTACTTGAGCAATACGTATACTTGCATTGATAAGTGTGACTTTACNTAAGACTGAAGTTATTCCCTGGGAAATTGAAGTATCGTTGGTGAGGACCCTTTATTGTGACTCAAGTTTATACTTACGGAGCTATTGAAATTGAAGATCAAAAGAATGGAAATAGATTTAAAGTAAATGGACACATATTAAAATCGTATTTTGAGGGTAAAAGACAAAAATTTAAAGAGGTTTTAATGATGAGTCAACCTGAATAATATCTGAATAAGTCGGGCTGACGACGTTAAACCAAGTGCTTTATGGGTGGCAACCCATAATTATCTTTATTTTTATTGTGATTATAGTAGTTTTATTTTAAATTATCATTAATTTGTGGTAGTATTGAACTCTACTACTCTTATTTACCCTTAAATCATCATAAAAATTTGATCCATAGAGAAAAATTGGAACGCATTCGAACCAGACCGAAACTGTGCAATTTTTGCCTTGGGTGCCGACAACACCATCGACGCCACTGATGGCGGGTTTTTCCTGAGAGTCCAAAAAATTAAATTCTAAAGGCTCGCCAATGGCGTTCTCGACGCCGCCGACGGCGAGACCGGCGGGATGGAGGTTTTTGGAGTTTCATTGGGCAATTTTTGGAGGTTTTAGGTGGGAGTTACCCCTTTTAAACTTCTAAATTCAATTCCTAATTCATATTTCCCTAAGAACGAGTTCATCCCTATGACGTCCAATTCCCCTAAAAACCATAGAATGCGAGCGTTCAACCAGAGAAAGTTCATTAGTGCGGAAGCGCAACGAATCTTCAATAAGGTACTGACAAAGAAAAGATTAATAAGGAACTAGTATTTGTAAATCAAGGATTGAACAATCCATCGATGGAAATTAAAGAGATGATTGTGCGGCAAAGATGGGAAGTACTGTGCTACACTACCGCCGCTGTAGTTGTTTCTGTGGTGAAGGAATTTTATGGTAATTTGCATGGAATCATCCAGGGATTTGTCTACGTGTGAGGTAGATGGATAACTTTTACTTCTGCGTGGATCAATGAATTATATATGATTGAGAACGTTCCTGTCTGCCATTATTCCAACTTCGTCCCGACAAGAAACCTGATGAATGAAATTTCCCAATATTTAACGGACGAAACTGAAGATTGGGAAATGAGAGAAAACGAGTTTGTTAGTTTTTCTGCAACACTGTTAAACCCCATTTCGAAACACTGGAACTTCTTCATTTCTACAAAACTACTACCGACAATGAGGATTGTTAAGGTTTCTAAGGAAAGTGCTATTTTGCATTACTGCATCCAAATGGGACTGCCGATCGATATTGGATCTATAATCGTGAAGTCTGTTTTGGGCCTAATTGTTCATGGATCAACTTATGGGCTTGGACATCCTTCCACAATTTTCTTACTTTGTAGTTAGTTCCAAGTATCTTATGAAAATTAGGAAAATGTACTTCTATCTTGGAAGCCTTTGGACCCAACTGAGAGATTCCCAGCCAATGAAGATAAAAATTATATGACTATTATGGTGGATCAATCATCTCAAAATTCACTGCCTATTCAACCTTTAATTCCAGACAAGACACTAGTGATCTTGCGCAAAATTAAGAAATTGGAGAAGGAGGTACAAAATTTTTTGAATCCAATTAATAATATCTCTGGTTTTCTTGATCATCTAGACTGGAGGATAAAAGAACAATTTGCTCACTCTGGACATATTGAAGATAGTCTGATACGACTGATGAGAAGAATGAAATTGATAGAAGAGGATTCTACCAAAGAATTTTCATTCCGACCCTTCTATAACCTCTTTGTTCATGTGCAATTAATGGGTGATCTCAGAGGAGAATCTAGCACTGAATCTGAAGAATAGTAGATTTACATTGCTACCTGTATATCTATGTGTGTATTTTGGTTTGAACTTTATGTTTGCTTTGCTTTAGAATTTTACTTTTAGATCTCTGTATAGTTGAGACTGGGCTTAGGATGTTTATTTTCAGCGTTTTGAGTGTTGTGGTTTGGATTGTGATGCTGAATTGATGTATTAAGGTTGAGAAAATACCAAACGTAAGTGTGTTGTGTAACGTATATTGTAACCCTTGGAATTTATAGATAATTATGATGTTTTGTGTTGTGAAAGTTTATTTGTGAAAAGTACATCTTTTAATCACTTAAAATTATGTCTGTAATGATTGAACGGATGTCGTTGAGGCTTGAAATTGATCAAAATCGCAAAAAATCTGGAAATTGAACCAAATCAACAGATCTCGCTGACGGTGCCCTCGACGCCACCAACGACAGACTTTTCCCGAGACTTAGGATATTAATTCTATAGAGCTCGCTGATAGCGCTGAAGACCCTGCCGACGGTGAGATCCCAAAAAACACCTTTAACAGTGATTTTGACCAGTCAACCGCCACTATTCATCATCCCCTTCCTCTGAAAAATGTGATTTTTGACCGACTTGAGAGATCTTAAATTTGGGTGCAATTTTAAGGCATATAGACACCAAATTTGATCAACTCTTGGTAAGAGATTCACTCCAAACTAAGAATATTTGATTTTCACCACAAATTTCTTCCACATTGAGAAGATCCGAAAAAGTTGAGAATGTGATGAAAATATTGGGAAGAAATTCATGAAATTTAGTTTTGAACTCTTAGAATCACTCTTGGAAGCCATTATTTGCATATTTGAAGTATATTTTAGAATTTTTCTATAATGTTATTAGATTGAAATGTCTCCACGACAAAAGAGGCGACTTGAGTTTGACGAGTCTCACTTCGTCAATGCAAAGGCTTAATCGAGGTTTACTTCGGTGTTTGAAGGAAAGAAATGCATCCAAGATTGAGTTTTTGAGAGTCTAGGAGGAGAAATTGAATGAGTTATTACCGAGCAGAGGTGGGAAACTTCTGTTACACCACCAATAAGGTTTTTGCTAATATTGTAAAAGAATTTTATGCCAACATGTTCTATTCTGAGGACAGAATCATTCAAGTGCAAGGATTTTCTGTTGAGTTTAGTGCCGCCTGCATTAACTCCTTTTACGAAGTCCCAAACTCTTATAACTTCCACCATGAAACCTTCAGTACAATGGAAGGCCCACTAAATGATGTGATCAACTTTCTCACTGATGGGAAAGGAACATGGAAGATACAGCGAGAACAGGTAAATTTTTCTGCTTCCATGATGAATGCCACCTCTAAGGCGTGACACTATTTCATTTCTTAGGAGAACGGGTAAACTTTTTTGCTTCCATGTTGAATACCACCTCTAAGGCGTTGCACTATTTTGCCCCCTGAATGATGTGATCAACTTTCTCACTGATGGGAAAGGAACGTGGAAGATTAAACAAGAGAGGGTAAATTTTTTTGCTTCCATGTTGAATGCCACATCTAAAGCGTGACACTATTTTATTTCCTCTACTCAAATTTTTTTGCTTCCATATTGAATGCCACATCTAAAGCGTGACACTATTTTATTTCCTCTACTCTGTTACCGACCTATCACCATGGTGAGGTAACAAGAGATAAACCTATTATTATTTTTGTATTCAGAATAACAGAAATATAAATGTGGGGAGAATCATTTTTAAGGATATATTGACCACGACAAGGAGTGAAAGAAGTGGAGCTCTAGGACATCCTAACCTCATTTATGCACTTTGCCAACTTTCTGGAGTGGAAGTTGGATATGATGAGGAATGAGTTTATCCAATGAAACCCATTAGTAAAGCTAATTTAAAGACATATAAATTCCACAAAAAATGGAGAACTGGGAGTAGGAGTCAAGAACCTTCTACTAGTAGAGATATCCCCTTTACTAGTTATGACCTTCCACCTTCTAGTTCTCCTACCTTTCATGACTTAATGAATAGTTGACCTTGCAGCAAAAGAGTCTAGAGTTAATAAATGAAAGGATTGGAGGTTTGGAACGTAGACATGATTATGTTAGTGAGTACCTACAGAGGCATTCATATTTTGAGATAGCTTACTATGAGGATCAGGCCCGACACTATAGAGGTGATCCTGATGTTACTTTTTCAGAATGCCCCCAATATACTCAGTATCAGCCCAATCCGCCTGCTGAGCAAGGAGACAAAGATATAGTTTGGGATTTTGACATTTGATAGTAATTGATGTACTTGTACTTTTATTTTTGTAATTTTTTTAATAGAAATGGATGTTTGTGTGTGTTTGTACTTTCATTTTTATTTTTATGTTGTAATTGGTTAATTTTAATTATTTTTATAATTGTTAGTGTGGTAGTTGAACTTTTTTAAAATTGTAATGTGATGTAATTTTCATTTTTACATTTTAATTGTAATTGTTTTGTTTAGTATTGTGGATGTGTTAGCAAAATATTGTGTTTGTTTAATGTTTAGTTTTGTACTTATTTCAAAATTTCATTACCCAACAAGTATTGTGGATGTGTTAGTGAAATACTGTGTTTGTATAATATTTAGTTTTGTACTTATTTCAAAATTTCATTACCCAGCAAAATTCTCTAATGATTTATATGTATAGAAAGCTCCTAATGTTATAGACCAGGTGAAGTAAAAATTTTGAGAAGGACTGGAAAAATTTCAGAATGATGAAAATGCCTAAAATACTGAGGTATGTTTTATATTTAAAATTTTTCTTTCCACCTGTATCATTTCATATTGAAAAATTTAAGTTTAGGGGAGGGAAGAAAAAGATTAACTATTAGATGTTCTCAATTTAAACATTTTCAAAAATTATTAATATGATTTTATGTAATGAATCTAATTCCGATAACTACATTTTGTAGATATTTAAATATTATGATAGATTTAAAGGAATATTTTTGTAATGAAAATTAATTTTGTGGATTAAGATATTTAGTATAAGAGAATAAGACTATAGTTAACTATTTAAAGTGAAGAAAATTATAATTTGAAGTGTTAAGAATCTGGAAATTCATTTGAGAAGAAAAGATTGGGCTCAATGATGTAAAAGTTATGAAATATTTATAAGGTAAAGGAATGCTTTGAGTTTCAATCATAGGGAAAGAAAGGTGATGTTCAAAATCATTAAAGGCTATCCAGATATAGTAATCCTCACTTGTGAAAGAAAGGTGATGTTCAAAATCATTAAAGGCTATCCAGATATAGTAATCCTCACTTGAAATGGAATGCTTTGAGTTTCAAATTTAGGAAAAGAAAGGTGATGTTCAAAATCATTAAAGACTATCCAGATAATAATCTTCACTTGAAAAAGAAAAAGAAAGGATTGACAACAATCACTGAAAAGAAAAGAAAAATTCACTTGAAAAAGGAAAAAGAAATGATTGACAACAATCCTTGAAAAGAAAAGAAAAATATATATTTTAGGGAAAGAAAAGTGAAGTTCAAAATCATTAAAGGCTATCCAGATATAGTAATCCTCACGTGAAAGAAAGGTGATGTTCAAAATCATTAAAGGCTATCCAGATATAGTAATCCTCACTTGAAATGGAATGCTTTGAGTTTCAAATTTAGGAAAAGAAAGGTGATGTTCAAAATCATTAAAGACTATCCAGATAAAGTAATCCTCACTTGAAAATCAAAAAAGAAAGGATTGAAAACAATCCCTGAAAAGAAAAGAAAAATATATAGGATTGAAAGCGGTGATGTTTAAAATCATTAAAGGCTATCCAGATATAGTAATCCTCACTTGAAAAAGGAAAAATAAAGGATTGACAACAATCCCTAAAAGAAAAGAAAAATATATAGGATTGAAAGAAATCCAAATGAAAAAGAGAAAAGAAAAGAAAGAAAAAAAAAAGAAAGTGAGGAAAAGCTTGAGGAGATGCCTAATAAAAATTGGCTTCACTGGACCAACCTAAAGGGAAAACCTAAATACATTCCTGAACTTATATTTATGAATTAAATCTTTTACTAGCAGTGTTCTCATAAAGTTCCTATCTTTTGAATATTCTAAGTGACTTGATATTACAACATATAGTCATTCTTGAAATGAATAGAAGACTAGAACTCTTAAACTTGAGGACTAGATAATCTTGTAGCTACAGAGTTAATTTAATTACTTGAATTTGTTTTTTGAAAATCTCACTATGATATTTACTTAAATCCAACTTATAGTATTTCTGAATTAAAACTTTACAACAATAGATCATAACTTTTATATCGTACTAAAATTACTTGAGGACAAGTAATAGTTAAGTTTGGGGGATTTTGATCAAAGGAAAATATGTGGAGATTTTCATACCTATTTTACACTGTTTTTGATGATATTACACTTTAAAAAAAGGTATTTTTGATGTGTTGTTGCAGGAATGATGAATTAGGGTCATTGGAGCAAAAATATGCAAAAAAGGAGCGAATTTGGAGTGAAAAGGACCAAAATGTGAAGATTTAAACTAGGCCACCAACGGCAAGCCCAACGGCGCCGACGGTGAGAATTTTCTGAGACTCCAGATTAAATAATTTAGAAGGCCCGCCGACGGCGCCCTCGAGGCCGCCGAAGGCGAGATCGACGATTTTGTCCAAAGGTGCATTGAATGTGGACGATTTTTGGAGGGATGCTTAGGAAAATCTTGGGAAAAATCATCCACATCTTTAAGAAGACTTTGGCCAAAAATAACAAGGAGGAGGCTCAAGAGTTCGAGGAGTTGGAAGGTTAGGACAGCGTCCAAGAGCCTCAATAGTGTGTAGAGTGTCTAATTATGAGGAATTCTTCGAGAGATTGTAAGAGTGAAGGGAAAGTGGGAGATTTCATCCTCCTTGCCGCTTCGAAGAGGAATTCTATGTACTGTAAAGAAAGGAAGAGATTCAGAGGAACTTCGAGGAGTTTTCTTGGGGAGGAATTAGAGAATTACAACTTTGAAGAGGAGTTTTTACAACTTAAGTGAAGATTACATCCAAGATTTAGGGAGGTCAAAGCTTTTAAAAGTTGGGTGCAAATAAATAAGAAAAAAAAATATCAGGCGTAGAATTGGAGATTTTAGAGTGACAAACTAAAATCCCCAATTCGGTCCTATCATTTGGGTGCTGAAGTGTAGATGTTAGCCCTCAGGCGAGGGGAACGTGAAAGCTCCAAAGTGAGAGTCGGTATCCTCCCAGCCTAGTTACAGAATCAGTAACCAAGCATAGGATTAGTCAATGTTCTTTATGTCTGGACCAAAGGGTAAGTCATATCGTTTGGGTGCTGAAGTGTAGATGTTAGCCCTCAGGCGAGGGGAACGTGGGAGCTTTGAAGTGAGAGCCGGTGTCATCCCAGCCTTGCCACAGATTCAGTAAACAAGTGTAAGATTAGTCAATTTTCTTTATGCCTAGACCAAAGGGTAAAGAATATGTACGCTCCTATTTGACACAATACAATTTGAACTGATTCACTTTATCCATTAACTATAATTTCTTGACAAGGAGAATGATACTTTCTTATGTATTGAATATCATATTAAAAACTTTATTAGTATAATTAGTTACTTAAGAGATATTAAAATTACATATTTTTTTCAATTGCCTATTAGTGACAGGTAAGCAATTTGAATTATATTGTTGTGATTAAGTATTGATTTTCTAAAATTTTAGTTCGTAGTTCTAATATTACTCCCTGTGGGATCGATATCTAGGACTCCATTAGAGCCCTATATTACTTGAGCGATACGTATACTTGCATTGATAAGTGTGACTTTACCATTATTGAATATTTTATATATACATCTTTATCGAATCTATAATCGTTGTTAAGTTCTTGGTGCTGTTGCTGAGGAATTAAATCTTTTAGTAGTAGTACTAAATACTTGTAATTTTAAGCATATATAAAGTTGCTATCACACATGCATACTAATTCATTACAAGAGGGAAGAGTAAAGAAAACTACTCAATATACATAGAGAAACAAAAAGAACTTTTCATTGAATAAGACTTTAAAACCATACAAAAAAAGTAATAAATTAAAATCAAAATACAATGAAAATACTTATCCATAATGGAAATCAAACCTCCTTGTATAGTAAAAGCAATTTCCTTACAATCCTCTCCAAGAACAAAGCGAAAAGAAAGAAGAAATTTCTCACTCTCTCTCTTTCTCTTTCACCTTACCACCCCACTTAGGTCCCATGCAAAAGCCTTCTTCTTCTTATTCAAGCCTTCTTATCCTCTTATTATTTATTCCAAAGTCTAAGAGTCATTTTAAAAATATTTCCAAGCCTTAATTATAATTTCCTAAGAGATTCTTAAAAATCCCTTCAAAACTGTCCAGATTCAATGAATCTTCCAAAAGGCGCCTTAAGTGCCTCTTTAAAACTCCATATAACCACCCAAAATTCTTCTAGAAAGTGCCTTTTATCATTTCCAATGAATTCTCTAAGAGATACACGAAGCACCGCTTCAAAAATCATACAAATTTCATGTATATTCTAGAAGATATGTTGAAAACTGTGTTTGGCACCTAAGCACCATTTTTAGGCGCTTAAGTGCCCCCCTCTCTGTCTGGTGGCGCCTAAGCGCCATTTTAGGTGCTTAAGCACCAGGCACAGGAACTTAAGTGTCCGGTTTTGGCCCCCATGGTGCCGATGTGCACTGATTCGACCTGATTTGCTCCGGTTTGCTCCATTTTTGTCCATTTTTGTTCCTTTTGCTCCAATCACTCTAAATTCTTCAATTTGATGTATCTGCAACCAAAAACATAAGAAAACATACCTTTAAAGTGCAATATCATCATAAAATGTAGCATGAAAAATAGTACATTTTTTAGGTGTATCACAGAGTTACAAGAATTGCCAACAAATCATTTACCAACTGAGGCTAAACCCCACCGAGGTCCACAAAAATTCAGACCCTCATCTTAATTCCCAAGTGGAAGCTGCTGTGGCTGAGTTACAGGAACTATCTAGATAGAATTTTTAGCCTGTGGGACTTGATCGGATTGAACACACTATTCCAGTTGTGGAATTGCAGTAGGAGATGGTGACAGATTGGCATATCCAAAAATTTAAAAAGAAAAAGAAGGGATAGATGGAGAGTAAGAGCTCCTTGAATGACATTTTAATTATTGAAGCTGGAAGCTCCTACTCCTCTAGGAGGGACTCCCTAACCAGACTTACTAGAGGTAGGTCCAAGCCCTCCCACCATGATTAACCTATTATGTTGGAATATAAGGGGGATTTCCCATCCGCTTTCTCTAAAAATGCTCCAATTTCACAATAAGAAACTTAAATTTTTGTGTATGACCGTCTTAGAGCCCTTGGTTCACAAAAATCTACTAAAATTATTAAGTCCTTCACTGATTTTCATCACTAGTTCAACTATAATAATAAGATATGGTTCTTATATAGGAAATAAATCCAATGTTCCCTCTTGAACAACATCCTCAATTCCTCCATCTCTCCTTTGATATGTCAGGTAACAGTGGTTTTTTTAAAATTTTTTTATAGGTTGTAACAAATTGGATAGAGAGGAAATCTAGTCCAACTTGCTTTCCATCACTTCAACTATCAACTCTAATTGGCTGATTATAGGGATTTTAACAATATTAACTCTCCCATTGAGAAGAAGGGGCTAGGGCTCCAAATCTTGCCCTTTTGACAAAGTTTAATGATAATATCCAGGCTGCTGGTCTTTTTGACCTGGGATTTGTTGGCTCTCAATTTACATGGAGAAGGGGACACACTTGGGAAAGGTTAGACAGATTCCTTGCCAATGACCATTGTTCTAATCTTATCTCCACACTACTGTCTCACATCTCACCTTTGCTGGATCTGACCACAGACCTTATTTATCTCTATTAATGCTTATGATAACAATGGTCCTCAACCTTTCAGATATCTCAACAAGTGGTCCTCCCACCCTGGTTTTCTCCAAACCGTTTCTGCAAATTGGAAGGACATCTCACATCCTAATCCTCTCATTAAGCTGTGGTTATTGCAGAAGGAGGTCAGTAAAGCACTTAGGCATTGGAATTGGGAAATCTTTGGGGATGTCTACAAACTGGTGGAGCAGGTTGAGCAAAATCTAAATCAATTAGAGAATGCTAATCAAACTGCTGATGCTGTTATTTTTGTAGCTAACCAAAAAGTTCTCTCTACCACTACCTGCCTTGAAAATTTCCTAAAATAGAAAGCCGCTATTAATAAATTTACTGATGGGGATAGAAATACCAGCTATTATCATGCCTGTATCAAATACAAGTGGAAATATAATGTAATCCATAACATTGTGAACTCTTAAGGCAACAAACTTCAGATGAATCCCTCATTGCCAAGGATGTTGTTGAATATGTCCAAGATATCTTGACTTCCTCCTCTCCTCAAAGATCTCAGCTGGATGTTTCCCTGTTTCATGAGGAACTTGATTATGTTTAAGCACTCAATCTTACTAATCTCCCCACTGAGGATGAAATATGGGTAGCCCTTATTTCCATTGACCCTAGTAAAACTGCAGGGCCTGATGGATTCTGATTTTTACAAGAAGTGTTAGAACATTATTAAGCCTGATGAGATAACTGTAATTCAAGATTTTTTTGGAGGTTATACTCTTTCTAATTATTTATGTGATTCCAACATTATTCTGATCCCCAAACCCACTGAAAGATCCCATTAGCAGTACTTCAGACCTATTTCCCTTAACACAACTCTCAGCAAGTTCATCAAAAAGATTTTGGTGAATAGATTGAAGCCTCATCTCTCTAATATCATTAGGCTCAACCAAGCTGCTTTTATAACTAGTAGGAGTATTACTGATAGTGTCCTGTTGGCTCAAAAGCTTGTCACTAAAATTGATAGGCCTTGTAAAGGTGGAAATCTCATATATAAGCTGGATGTGAGGAAAGCTTACGATAATTTTGAATGGGCTATCATTCTGGACACTCTTAAGGCTAGGGGTTTCATTCCAATTTTTGTGAGCTTATTTTCAGGTGGCTACAAGGTAATGTAAATTCAATTCTCATCAATGGCAGGATTCATGGGTTTCTTAAAACTAATAAATGTCTTAAACAAGGTGACCCATTATCACCCACTCTTTTTATTCTGGCAATGGATTACTTCTCCAAGCTTCTGGGCAATACATTTCTTCTAGCCCTTCCAATTTATTTCACCATAAATCTAATTTTCCTATAAGCCACCTTCCTTATGCAGATGCATTATAATGTTTTCTAGAGCCACTAAACCAGCTGTCAAATAAGTGCTGCACTGCCTTCAGGCTTTCCATCAATGCTTAGGCCTTCATTTCAATACCTCTAAATGTAATTTGGTTTTTAGCTGTAGAACTAAGGAACAACTTAAACACTGGATCCAAGATGTTTCTGTGTTTTCCTCTGCACCCATTACTTTCCTATACCTTGGAGTTCCTCTCATCAAACGAAGAGTAAAACAGGTGCAATTTGACCTTTTCATTGCCAAGATTTATGCCCAACTGAACTATTGGACAAACTCCTTCCTATCTAATGGAGGTAGAATCACCTTATTGAAGAGCATCTTAATCATATTTCCAAAATATATTTTGAAAATGAATGAGATGAAGAAAAGCTCTCAACTGCAGCTGGAAAAAAGCTTTGACAGATTTTTATGGTCAGGTCAGAGGAAACAACTCCATTGGGCCAGTTGGCAAAAAGTTGCCAAGCCAACAATTGCTTGAGGTTTGGGTTTAAAAGGGCTTCCCCAGCTACAACACATAAATCTGTGCAAGTTATGGATTAAGTTTCGACAACAAGATTCACTCTGGGCCAATTTTCTGTTGGGCAAATATTGTAAGGGCATTCACCCAAATCTGGTGGAGAGAAAACTTGGAGACTCCAAATTATGGCTTAGCCTCCCTAAGGTCAGAAAACAAGCTGAAAATTTTTTTATATGGGATTTGGGGCATGGAAACATCAGCTTTTGGCTGGATAGATGGCGCCCGGAAGATATGCTGCATCCCCTTATCATTTTTCCAATTCTGATTTGCAAGTGGCAGACTGTTGGGAGGGTAATAGGTGGTCATCTGTTGTACTATAGACTTTGGTATCTCCTTCCTCAGCTGAAGTAATATCAAAGCTACCTTTTGACACCACCAAAAAAGACTCTATATCTATTCCTCACAGCCATTCCTAAAACCTCTCCCAAGCAATATTTTTCAAGTTGTATCAGTGGAAGACGGTCCCTTGGGCTGATTGCCTATGAAACAAAATTATTAATTCTTTTATGCCATTTCTAGGATGGAGAATTTTCCATCACCTTTTAACAGTTGATGATATCCTTATTTTGAAAGGCTTGAGAGGTCCCTCTAGGTGCTCGTTATGTTTACAGGATGAAGAGTCTTCTGCTCATATTTTCTTTTAGTGCCCCTACTCTCAAACAGTTTAGAAGGATTTCCTCCCATGTCTGTCCATTGAAACCATCTTATTTGAATGGAATCAGTTACTTTGTTGGTGGAATAGCTGGGCTAAGATCAATTTGTGAATCATTCCTTTAATTCTGACCTAGTTCCTATGGATGGCCAGGAACAAAGCACGGTTTGAAAATTGCCTTATTTCTCCTTTTAATATGGTAGCTAATTGTAAGTCCTTCCTTCTCAAATAAATCTCCATAAAGAAATTTCCCAATATTTGTATTTCACCTTGGCATGAGTTTAATCCTATGGTTGAGGTTACTAAGGTGCTATGGAAAAGACCCTCTCATCCTTTCATAAAGGCTAACACTGATGGAAGTTTCTCAGATCAGGGAGCTGGCATTGGGGGCGTTATTAAGGACCACTTTATAGAATGCCTTCTATTTTTGTACTCCTCCATTTCTGTCTTGGACTCTCTGAAAACTAAAATTGCTACTATTTTCTGGGCTATCAAGTTAGCTGTGCTCAACAGGTAGGCTTCAGGTGGAAGTAGACTCTTCCTTACTTTTATGGGACATTACTACTGAGGGTGACTCTCCTTGTCACATTTTAATTACTAATAACTCTCTCTCTCTCTCTCACTCTCCCTATATATATATATATATATATATATCTCNGGATTTTTGGATGAGAATATGTCCTCTCACGTGAAAGACCATTTGATGAGGAAATTTCACAAGCACAACTCCTTGAAAGCTTAAGGGGAAAAATGACCCAATAATAGTCAAAGTTGATTTTAATTAACAATGAACATGCATTATGTTTTGGTAAAGAAATAAGAATTGAGTGCATTCATATTAGGAGGAGAAGTTGATCATTTGTGGATATTACAGAAAAGAACATAATTATAAATTAAAAAAAAAATATTTCATGAAGTGAGTTTGAAATAGCTTTATATTAAAAATATATCTCTAAATAACTTAGGTGAAAGAAAGCATAAATTAAGTGTCTTAATCAAAGAAACTAATCTGTTCAAGTGTATGAGACATAGTTTTTGGAGTTATCATGATTTGCTTCTCATGTAATCCAAAACAAGGATAAAGCGAAAAAATTTAGAAGTGGAACTAAAGATGGATTTATAGATTATATTACATCTCTCGAGCTATAGAATTACGAAGAATTGGTACAAAAATTATTATATATTATGGTACCAAGAAGTAAGGTGGGTAATTAATCCTAATGATTGCTTAATAATATGTAAAAGTTTAAAAGTAAAAATATGAGAAAGATATACTTTATTTCCTATCGAATAAATAATTCCAAATAAATTCTAATCAATTGTATAGATTATGCTAGAAAGCATAAGGTTGAGGATTGTAGCAAACTAAATCATAGATTTGTCATCTATAGGAGCAATCTCATATTACTTCAAATTGTAAAAAAATACTGAAGTCAACCAATGCAAGAAAAAAAACTGAGAAGCCTCAAAAGTCTTATGTTAAGGTGTTTGCTTTGACGAGTGAGGAAGCCTAGACTTTAATACCACTATGGCAAGTACATGTCTAATTTTGAAGTTGGCACCATGAGGGAACCCCCATAAATCACCTAATTATGGAGAGGTTTATTAGAGCTTAAACCATTAGGTTAAGCTCAAGCACTTTGGGTTAGCCATAATCTGAAATCCTAAGGCAATGACCAATCTTCTCCAAGGCCCATCAAGCTTATAGTCCATTCTTCATGAGCACCCATGACACAAACCAAACTGATTTTGGCACATGGGTAATTTAACTTGTTTCTTACTAAAAGACAAGTTTGGCACCCCTAGTCATGCTACCTCATACTTGGCACTTAAGTTATGACCTTTTAGACCAACACTTTGTGAGCCTAGACCAGACCAAATATGGACTTAGCCACCCACAAAAAGGTCTTCCCAATCATCACATGCCCATCTTTATGCCACCTTCACCACTATTAGAACCACCATGGCCAATTCATGGAAAATTTGAAAAGCTCCTCCCCATTAACTAAAACACCTAAAAATCCTTTTAAAATGCTCTGAGGAGCTGCTTGAGCTTCCCCAAACTAGCGAAGCTCACCCCATGAGCTTCCATAACTATAAATAGCCTGAACAAGAGAGGCATGAGGCACATCCAAGCTCACTAGGCAGCCTTCCAAAATACTCACTCTCAAAAAATAAATACCTCCTCAATTACAAAGGCAATCAATCCCCACCATCCTCAAGGCACTCTCTCCACTACTTAGCTCTAATTTCATAACTGAAGTTCAAGAACATTTTTGGCCCTTACATCAAACATTTTAAAACTCAAAACAAACCCCACAAAAAGCCTTCCAAACTACTCACTCTCAACAAAGAATGCATCCTCATTGACTAAGACAATAAATCCCCACCATCCTCAAGCCACTCCCTCCACTACCTAGCTCTAATTTCATAACTGAAGTTCAAGAACATTTTTGGCCCTTACATCAACCATTTCAAAACTCAAAACCAACCCCACAAAAAGCTTCATAAGAACTCCAAGCATCCCCCTTAAACATAATTGAGCTTTCCCTTGACCTATAGCCAATTTCAACACCAAATCGTTGCACCATTTGGTTTAGCTCATAGCTAGAACTAAATTCAGTCCAAATTGAAGCAAGGAGAAGGATCATGATATCAAAAAGAAGATCAATGTCAAGGCTAATCAATGCCTCGCCTCTTAAGATAAGATATGGATCCAAAATTTTAAATCTTGTTCTCAGTTTGGTTTTTATGAAGAAAACTGACAATGTGTGACCACTAAAATGTATAGATAGCTATGTCTCAATTAGATGAAGGTGTAGGAATAAACCCAAAGATATTGGGCGTTGACCTCACTTTTAGTTGAGGTCTAGTTTCTTCTTTAGAAGCCTAGGGCTGGCTATAAAACTTTCTTGTTGACTATTCCTAAAGGACTAGTGATGGTACCCTCACTAATAAAAATTCTAAACTCTTCTTTTCTCATCTTGAAGTTCCACATGCTGGTTCTAACCTCTAGCACTTAGTAGGTGGGACCAATATGGGGGAGCTCAAGAGGAGTCCCTATAGGACTGTTTGGCCTTAGGGACAACCCTGAGTGGTGTGGTCTTGGTCAGTCTTACACACAAACACTTGCACCTGCACTTAAAACCTAAATTTTAAATTATATTGGAAACTCATGTGGGTGGTCCCTAAATCATTAACCCTGAGCTATGGTTTGGCTAAGACCAGTACATGGAGGATCCAGAACGCGAGTTCCCTTGGTCCTACGACTCGAATAGGGTGACCTCATGATTAACATCCTCAATCGATGCCAACCATGTCAAATTCCAATTTTGACCCCCTTTGACTTCAAACCATTCCAAATCCCCAAAAATTACCAAAATACCCATCATACCCCAAAAATTACAAAAATTCCCAAAATCTTCAAAATCACTTTAAATCTCCCCAAAATCAATTTAAACCACTCCATTGGGCACAATTTGACCAAATTGATCCATTTTGACCAAAATCCCCTAATTGCCCATAAGTGCCCAAATTCTCCAATTCACTCCTAATTTCCACCAAATTGATTGTAATCTCCCCCAATTTCAATTCCAAACTCAAATTCATCATTCTAAATCCTATATGAAACCAAAAACAAGCCCAATTGAACCTAATTTCAAGTCCATCCAAAATCCCAATTTAGCCATATCCTTAAATTCCCCAAAATTTCCACCAAATTGATGTCCAAAATCCGTCATGAAAATCTTCCAGATCAAATTGAAAAATCAATTGAACCATATCCAAACTCTAGCCCAATTCAAACCCAAGTCTAACCCAAATTCCCAAAATTGACCAAAAGTTTAAATTCCCCCAAATTGACCTTCTAAATCAATTCAAAATCTTTCAATTCCTTTTCCAAACTCCTCATGACAATTATCCAATTCAAATTTACCAATCAATTGAGTCAAATTAAAAGTCTAGCCAAACCTAAACTCAAATTCAAGCTCACGACATGATTTTGAACCCAAGCCATGCGTGTAACAAAACTTAGCCAAATTGACCAACTCAAACCTACCACAACCAACATTTGGACCCTAAGAACCAACCTAGATCCATCTAGTCCAACCTAGTTTAGCCATGGACCAAGGGTCCTCTAAATTAGGGGATCTCCTTCCAGAATTGACTAAACAAAATATATCTTTTCCATCAGCCATCTAACCACTAAACTAATCACAATTAAGTCTTCCTCTGGCTCCCCTGAACCACCTAGCCACCACCTAACCTTTGGACTACCACCCTAGTCACCAGAAAACTCAAATCTGAGGGGAACCTCCCACTTTAAACCCAAAATTGACCCCATCCACTGTGGCACTTCCCCATTGGATGCCTGCGCAGCCTTGTTACACCAACCAATTAGAGCCCGAGGCCCTCCCCTTAGCCATGACTATAAGAGGCCACATTTTTGGACAACTCCCAAGTGTGCTTAATTTCTTGGGGGAATTGTGAAAAAATCTTTACAGAGCCTCTTCAAGCCTCCCTAAGCTCAACCCAGCCATCTTCCATCCCTCCTCCTCACTACCTAAGCTCAATTTTATAGCCCAATTCCAGGGCATTTTCTGTCATTCCACCAAACACCACTAAACTCCAAACTAAAGTGCCATTAAGCTTCACGAGAGCTTAAGAAAAAGTTCACCCCTAAAACCCCATCACTTTGAGCCCACCAACCCACTGTTTGATCAATGCCGCACCACCTGTTGGTCGAACTCATATATGTAGTACTCACCAGAGGAAAGTAACACTTCTAAGAGGTTCGTTAGACTCCACTAAAGCTTCCACAAGCACCCAATAGAGGACTCACATCTTGGGCAAAGGTATAAACTCTCAAACATAATTTTTTGCTTGGTTTGGGTCTTTGTGAATAAAACTTGTATTTCATATGCATGTAGCTGTATAGATGCATTTGTCTTGAGTTGATGAAGGTATAAGAATAAACCACTCTTAATTTTGTTGAGTATCGAGCGAGATCTAAGCATTTGAATTCAAACTGTTCTCGGGTTAGATTAATCAAGGACGATGAAGGGATGTCGTGCATTGACACATGTATTGATCCAACGGCAAAGGTCGCGTCAGACGAGCGGATGGAGTGATAACAGAGGGGTATCGCCGAATCAGAGAACGCTGTGTGGGGTTTTGACGCGCCGTAGGTTGAAACGACAGATGATGTGGACAAGTAGAAAAATCCAGCATTTTTTTATTTATTTTAATTCCAAAACTTAAAAATGCATATATTTGTGTAGAAAATTTACAAAAATAAAAGGAATATACACAATTGCTTAGTGAATAGAGGAGATTAATGTGGAAAAAAAATATTTGATGAGTCTTTTATTTTTAATTAATTAAATAGCCTCTATAATGTTTTAATTTTAATTAAGAATATAATAATCAACATGGCTTAGGATTTTAGGGTTTTGTTCCTCATGACAGTAGAGATATTTTGTTATTTTTATAAAGTCAGAAAGCATCTCTGCACATGTAACACTAATTTAGAAGTTTTGATGGTTATTTTGCTTAAAATAATTATATAAAATAAAATATAAATAAAAAAATTATCGGACTTGTCTTGCTAGGTTCCTTATGGACAGAGGACTTTTGGAAAATTGTCAATTAAATTTTAACGTTTGTATAAATCACTATAGTTAATCAAACACTAAAAATTTTTGAAAATCAAAATAAAATTAATATATTCCAAAAATTTGCAAAATCAATACCACACAGTAAATAAAACTTACTTTAATTCACTATAAAAATATGAAAGTTATTTGATTATTTTTTATAACTAAAGCTGATTTTTCAAGAAAATGACAGTTTTTGGCATTAAAATAATTATAATAAATTAAATATAATTAGAAAAATTTTCAAAACTGGTTTCCTAAGTTCTTTTTAATCAGGGGCACTTAAAAAAAAATATTTTTAAGTAAATACTTTATTTTTTAGCATATTTTTTAATTAAAAATAATTTAAAATTTCAAAAATTACAAAAAAGGTTGAAAAAATTCCTAATTACTTCCCGATCACTTGAGACTCATTAGAATATTTTTCCTAATTTTTCTATGTTAAATTTAAATCTTTAAATGGCTAAAAATGTATTTTTTTTTAATTTTCTATTAAAATAATTATATTNGTAGGTTCCTTATGGACAGAGGACTTCTGGAAAATTGTAAATTAAATTTTAAAGTTTGTATAAATCATTATAGTTAATGAAACACTAAAAAATTATGAAAATCAAAATAAAATTAATATATTCCAAAAATTTGCAAAATCAATTCCACACAGTAAATAAAACTCACTTTAATTCACTATAAAAATATGAAAGTTATTTGATTATTTTTTATCACTAAAGCTGATTTTTCAAGAAAATGACATTTTTTGGCATTAAAATAATTATATTAAATTAAATATAATTAGAAAAATTTTGAAAACTGGTTTCCTAAGTTCTGTTTAGTCAGGGACACTTAGAAAAAAAATATTTTTAAGTAAATACTTCATTTTTAAGCATATTTTTGAATTAAAAATAATTAAAATTTTCAAAAATTACAAAAAAGGTTGAAAATATTCCTAATTAGTTCCTCATCACTTGAGACTCATTAGAATATTTTTCCTAATTTTTATATGTTAAATTTAAGTGTTTAAATGGCTAAAAATGTATTTTTTTTCTAATTTTCTATTAAAATAATTATATTAAATAAATTAAAAATCACAAAATTGAAAGGTTTGTTTCTCTGAGTTTTTTGGACTCAGAGAGATTTAATAAAAAAAGTAATTTTTTAATTAAAACATATTTTCTATTTAATTAAATCATTAAAATCAATGAATAATTTTAGCAATTAAAAAAAATAATTTGAAAAATTATAAAATTTTGTCCAAGTGGTCCTTAGACCTAAGTGAACCTCTAATAGTTTTCCCATGACCACAAACTTTATTTTTGTTAGTTAAATAAATTAAAATTGAAAATCATATTTTCTAAGTTAAAATAATTTATTAAATTAAGTTAAATTTTGAAAAATCACATTTTCTCCTCCGATATTTTAATTGACCCAAGAGTGGGGTACTCTAAAAATTTCAAATGTCATTTGAATTATACTTAATAAGTTATGAAGTGGAGAGTCCTAAAGGCAAAATGATAATTTTACATTTTGGTACCTTAATCAAAATTTAGGATTAAGTAAGGAAAAATGGGTAATTTTGATCTTAATGAATTCCTTTGAATGTTTGAAACATAATGGGTTAAGAAGATAGAAATCATTTTTTCAGCTTTTCATGATAAGGGTAAAGTTGTCATCTCTTAAAATTATCGGGATTTGGAAGTTAATTAAAATTAAGTTATTCTAAAGTGATGGGCTTAAGTTAGGAAGATATTGATTCAGTTATTTTAAGCCTACAATCGAATATAGCATGATATTTTAATAATAATACATATCATATAAATTAAATTTTCTGTAATTGTTAATTTACCCATTGAAAATTGTTAAGGGCTTGATAGTGAGCTAGGCGTAATTTAAACTTGTCTAATGAGGTTTAAAAAAAGATAAGATTGATAATTAACACCTTTAGACACTACAAGCCCAACTTTAGTGCTGAGCATAAAATCTCTAATGACTGAAGCTTGCCCTTGGGGCATCCACTTATATAACTCTAAAGTAAAATATCAACTTATTAGTTGAGTACCCCACACTTGGGATAATTGAAATGTCAGGTTCACTGAGCATATGGTGTATTAACCCTTTGCAATTAAATCTAAAATTTTGAATGATCAATTGAATAATATAATAGGTTCAAATAAACTCGAAACACTTCAAAAAAAATTTAAAAGTTGTCAGAGATTGCCCCTCATATGCTTTTATAACCTTTTGGATGTTTTGAAGGATAATTAAACTTATTATACATTGTTCAAAAAATCTTCCATTAAAACATTTAGGGACGCACCAAGTAATGACTTTGGTTTTGGTAGCTACACCTTCATCTACCTTTGCAATTTGCTTAAATTTCTTACAAAGCTATATATGCATACTACGAAAGCTAATCTTTCAGTGGGAGCAGCGAGAAGATGATAGGTACGCTTTTTTAATGTTATTTGAATTCTGTCATTTTACTTATTTCAATTTGATCTTGCTTCAAATATTGTACATGCTTGGTTGTAGATGTCACTTTACCTGCAAAATAAAATAACTTTTCAAAATTAATCAACAATTTTCAAAATTAAATTAAACTTTTTCAAAGGTAACCATAAATCCTTTGAAATACAACTTTATAACACGTCCTTTTGAATTTACGGAAGTCTCTCAGATGAGGTAACCAACGGTTGCTAATGAGATCTCCACAGTTTAAATGAGTCTAACAACTTGTTTAAGCTAAGTAAATTTAAAAGAAAATAGTGGTACTAGAACGAGGGAACCATGGGATCCTATCCAGTGTCGCTCTAATCAACTTTAACCCCTCCATAATGATTGAACTTAAACTTGTCTTTTAAACCTTTAAATCTTAGACTTTAGGACTTCTACTTTGTTGAGAAGCCTGAAGCTAACTTTGTGGGCAGCCTTCTATGAAAATAATCTACAATAGTATGAGGATCTACAATAACACATCTTTTCTTAGAATTAAACAACAAGTCATAGGATTTCAAGGTTGTCTTCTTAGTGTGACATAAAACCTCAACAAATCTTTAGGCCTTTACACAATCATGTTGTGCAATATAAGCTCTAACTCATTTTAAGATTTTGAGGTTTTCATTCGTCACGACCTAAAACCTCACATCATTCAGGCAATTTGTGCGACCGTCTTACACAAATGTAAGCTCTAATTAATAAAATTTGCAGAATGAAACATTCAATAATTTTTCCTCAAAATGGAAGCCAAACCTTAGGATAGCTTGGGAAGTCACCGAGGTTCTCCTTAGGATCCATGACATCTCCTAGTTTTTTGTTTCTTTGGATTTATAAATAACTGTTCAAAATTGAAGCCTGTCCCATTTCACACCTCTTTGTCCGATCTTTGAGAAGTCCTATCCTTTAAAGTTCTTGGTGACAAAATTTTTTGATATAAATCAAGAGTTTTCTTAAGTGACTTCGGTCATATATGATGTAATTGACTATAGGGCCTTGCCTCTATAGGGAGCTTTAAGAACCCAGGTAATATAAACCTATATAATCTTTCATATTAAGTAGGAGAATTCATTGGCTTATATAAAAAGTTTGCAGAATAGATGGATTTCATAAATTCTGTAGTTTATTTAATTGAGTCTCACTATCAAGCGATGTGTCTATCGTTAGGGATAGGTGCAATACTTGCAATGTCGTACTCGTTTATTTAATATATTGTCTATATGAGATCAGTTTGGTCTCGTATTTTCAAAATTAAAATATTATCTTTTTCAAAATTAAAAAAAATACTAGTTATTTTTTTAGTTTTTCTAAAAATAAAAAAAAATATTATTAAATTAAATTAACAAAAACTCTCTTTANGGAGTTTACACGGTGGGCAACTCGACCATCTTCAACAACAAGAGGATCTACAACAATACATCCTTCCTTAGCTTTAAACAACAAAGCCATAGGAATTCGAGGTTGTTTGCCTAGTGCAACATAAATCCTCAAGCACATCTTTTAGGCATTTGTATAATCCTATTGTACAATCTAAGCCCTAACTCGCCTTAGGACTCCGAGGTAGTCGTTTGTTACGACGTAAATCCTCACATCTTCAAGGTTATTTGTGTTGATTGCTTCACACAAATGTAAATCCTAATAAATAATAAAAATTACAGGATAAAACATCTAAATAATTTCTCCTAAATTGAAGCCAGATAATAGGATAACTTGGGAAGTCACCAAAGTTCTTCTTCGTATCCGTGACATCCTCTAGTGTTTCCTCCTTTGAACTCCAAAATAAAATGTTCCAAACTTGAACCAATCCCCTTCACACTTCTTAGTCTGATATCTTTGAAATGTCCTTACCATTTGAACTCATTGAAGGTAATTTTTCTTGACTTTTATCGAGAGTATTCATAGGTAACTTCAGTTTTCTATGATGTAATTAACTATAGAGGCTTGCCCTTATAGGAAGCTNACAAAACCAAAACCAAAAACAAAATTTCAAACAAAAATACCTCACAACATTCAAAATATAAGACAACTAAATCTTAATCACAAACATCACAAAAAATACAACTTCAACTATTTAAAACATCTATATTGGAAGATCGGAAACCCTTCAGAGGAGGTAACCTACGGTTGCTACCGAGGCTTTCCACGGTCTAAATGAAATTATGGAACTCATTAAGTTGAGTTTAGTAACTTCATTTGGACTAAGTGATTCCAATAGAAAATAGTGGTGCCGGGACGATGGAACCGTGGGATCTTGACCGGTGTCGCT
>JXCR01120962.1:227952-284637 GCA_002079205.1 Phalaenopsis hybrid cultivar
ACCCTCAATTCTTGTGTTCATCCTTCGGGATAGATACAAGATTTGAGGTAAAGCGCTCTTTTATTTAAACTATGAAAATTATGAGGTCAGTTTGACTTCATCTTTTTCAAAACTAAAATTTTTTAAAACGTCCTTCCGAAGCGGGCAACGGGATTTCAATTCCGATGACCGACAGTTTCTTACGGGCAAACCCCACACCAAAAATAGTGCCGACACTAATCTGGTAACGAATGATGAGGGCATTTCCTAAGAAGATCTTTAAATCTCTCCGAATCTTCATATATTGACTATTCATTAATTTGATAGAACAATCTTATGTCATTTCTAAGTTTTGCAGTTTTGGATGGAGGGAAATCTTTGGATAGAAATTTCTGTGAAAGTTCTCCCCAAGTTCTAATAGATCCTGGTGCTAACGAATTAGCTTAGCCTTATCCCTCAGTGAAAAAGGAAAAAGTCTAAGTCTAACAGCATCGTTTGAGACTCCTGTCCCTAAGAGAAAAAGAAAAAAGTCTAAGTTTAACAGCATCATTTGAAACTCTATCAAATTTAAAAGTAGCACACAATTCTAAAAAACTAGCGAGGTGTAAATTAGGATCTTCATTTGGTATACCTCCAAACTGATTATTTTGTATTATTTGGATAATAGCAGCTTTAAGCTCAAATGAATTAGCAGCTACATCAGAATTTTAGATAGATAAGTGAATTTCATCTGTTATAGGACTTGCATAATCTCATAGGGGTCTAGGTTGGTGTTCATTTTCTATTCCTTGATTGTTCAAATTGTTCAATATTTAGGTTCTCTTCTCAGTCCTCTAATTTTTCTAATAGTGCATTCCAATTCTGAATCGTAGGGTATAAGATTTTCAGGTCCAAATTTACGCATACAGTTTGAAATCAGCTACAATAAAACAATTAGCTAAATATGAAAATAAGTTACAATTCAAGTAAAAATTTTCTAATAATCCTAATTTCTCCGTTACTCTAATTATGATTCTTGTTTACTCCTGGCGACGGCCCCAAAAAACTTGACAACGACTTTATATATGCTTAAAAATATAAGTATTTTGTACTGTTGCTAAAAGATTTAATTCCTCAGCAACTGTACCAAAACTTAATAGCAGTTATAAATTTGATAAGGATGGATGTATAAAATATTCAATAATTATAAAGTCACACTTATCAACGCAAGTATATATATCGCTCAAGTAATAAAGGTCTCTAATGATGTCCTAGATATCGATCCCACAGGGAGTAATATTAGAACTACGAACTAAGACATTAGAAAAAAGCAAAACTCAATTGCAACAATGGAATTCAATTTGCTTATCTGTTATTAATAGGCAATTGAAATAAATATGTAATTTTAATAACTCTTAAATAACTAATTATACTAAGAATTAGTTAAATGTGATATTCAATATATAAGAAAGCATCCTTCTCCTTGTCAAGAAATTATAGTGAATTCCAATGTGATATTCAATATATAAGAAAGCATCATTCTCCTTGTCAAGAAATTATAGTGAATGGACAATTAAAATAAATATGTAATTTTAATAACTATTAAATAACTAATGATACTAATGAGGGTTTAAATGTGTTATTCAATAATACACTGAAAACATCATTCTCTTTGTCAAGAAATTATAGTGAATTGATAAAGTGAATCAGTTCAATTTACATCCTTCTCCTTGTTAAGAAATTATAATGAATGGATAAAGTGAATCAGTTCAATTTGTATTGTGCCAAATAGGAGAATACCTATTCTTTACCCTATAGTCCAAGCATAAAGAACATTAACTAATCCTACATTTGTTTACTGAATCTGCGGCTAGGCTGGGAGGATATCGACTCTCACTTCAAAGCTCCCACATTCCCCTCGCCTGAGGGATAACATCTATACTTCAACACCCAAATGATAGGAACGAATTGGGGATTTTAGTCTGTCACTCTAAAATCTCCAATTCTACGCCTGATAATTTTATTTCCCTATTAGATTTTAGTTTGTCACTCTAAAATCTCCAATTCTACGCCCGATAATTTTATTTCCCTATTTAATTTGGACCCAACTTCCAAGGGCTTTGACCTCCCTAAATCTTGGATGTAATCTTCACTTTAGTTGTAACAGATTGAAAGTAAATTAAGATCAAAGTAAAAAGGAAGTTAAAATATCATCACAACTAACTTTCAAGGACTTTGACCTCCCTAAATCTTGGATGTAATCTTCACCTTAGTTGTAAAACTATATTTATTTGCACCCAATTTCCAAGGGCTTTGACCTCCTTGAATCTTGGATGTAATCTTCACTTTAGTTGTAAAACTCAACAATATTTTAACACATCAATTGGCCAGATTGAAAGTAAATTAAAATCGAAGTGAAAAGATCATCACAATTTCTTTAACACTTTCATGGCTTAACCAATTCAAATCACCATTTCACAATTTTCAAGACAAGGAGAAAGACAGAGAAAACTACTCAGATCTCATGGGGAAAAGACAACAAAACTCGGAATTCATACATAAAATCAAAGTCATACAAACTACAACAATAAAAAAACTTATCTCTAATTTATCCCCAAGAAAACTCCTCAAAGTTCCTTTGAATCTCTTCCTTTCTTAACAGTACACAGAATTCCTCTTTGAAGCGGCCAGGAGAAAGAAATCTCTCACTTTCCCTCCACTCTTACAATCTCTCGAAGAATTCCTCTCAATTTAGACTCTATACACTTTTCACACTTCAATTTTGAGCCTCCCTCTCTCTTTTTTTTGGCCAAATTCTTCTCTTCAAAGATGTGGATGAGTTTTCCCAAGAGTTTCCTAAGCACCCCTCCAAAATTCGTCCTCATCCAATGTATAGTTGGACATAACTGCCGAGCTTGCCGTTGGCGGCCTCGAGGGTGCCGTTGGCGGGTCTTCCAACTGAATTAATTTTGGAGTCTTGGGAAAAGTCAGTCGCCGGCGCCCTAGTTCAAATCTTCACATTTTCGTCCTTTACGCTCCAAATTCGATCCTTTTTGCATCTTTTTTCTCTAATGACCCTAATTCATCATTCCTGCAACAAAACATCAAAAATATCTTTCTTTAAATTGTAATATCATCAAAAATAATATAAAATTGATATGAAAATCTCAACATATCTTCATTTGGTCACCTGTCAATTCTCATTTCAAACCAGTCACTACCTTCTGATTCACCCCTTTTGAGGTCGGTCCTTACCTTCCGATGTTCTCTTTTAGAGATTGACCCTAACCTATCAATTCTCATTTTAAATCGGTCACTACCTTCTGATTCACCCCTTTTGAGGTCAGTCCTTACCTTTCGACACTCTCTTTTTGAGATTGACCCTTACCTGTCAATTCTCATTTTAAATCAGTCACTACCTTCTGATTCACCCCATTTGAGGTTGGTCCTTACCTTCCGACGCTCTCTTTTTGAGATTGACCCTTACCTGTCAATTCTCATTTCGAATCAGTCACTACCTTCTGATTCACCCTTTTAAGGTCGGTCCTTGCCATCCGATGATCTCTTTTGAGATTGATCCCAACATGTCAATTGTCATTTTTGAATCAGTCTTTAACTTCTGATTCACCCCTTTTGAGGTCGGTCCCTAACCTGCAACACTCTTTTATGATTGATCTTTAATTTTCAATCCTAATTCTGGAATCAGTCCTTAACTTATGATTCCCCTCTTTTCATGGTTGGTCCCAAACTTCCGAAACTTTTCTAAAGTTAATACTTGAATTTCAAACCCCCCAGGATCAACACTTACACGCTGATTCCCATCCTCTATAAATTCCTGAAATCACATAAATCAAAATCCACTCTTCAACCCCCAGTGAGAGTCCCTACTCCTTGACTTTGATCAAATATTCACCTGCTACATTCCCCAGCAGAAACAAATAACACACACAATCCCACACTCCTACTATGTCTCCTGACTTAGGGGTTTGTATTGGTTTTTTTGATCTCTTCGGTCAACGCCAATACGCGCGGATGCTTTGCCCAGCACACCTAGCCTATAGGGGGTCCATTTGTTGACCTCACTTTTGGTTGAGGTCTAGTCTTTCTCTTTAGTAGCCTAGGGTCTAGCTATAGGACTTCCCTATTAACTATTATTATAGAACTATAAAAGGCACCCCACATTTAGAAATTCTAAACTCTTCTTTACTCAACTTGAAGTTCCACATATTGGTCATAAGCCTCTAGCACTGATTAGGTGGGGTCATTATGGGAGAGCTTAACGAGAGTTCTTATAGGTCTATTTGACCTTGGGGTTAACTTTGGGTGTTGTTCTAGAGCTGAGGCACTCACTTCACTCGCAATCACTCACTACCCTAAACCCAGGATTTCCTGACTTTCTTCCCTTAATCTTTCGGAATACTCATAAAGATGGTCCCCTAAACCTGCTATCCCTAGGCTAGGGTTTAGCTAAGACCAATACATAGAGGACCCAAATGGTGCTTCCATTGGTTCACAGCTTTTTTAAGGTGGTTGGCACCCCAACTCTACCAAAATGGCCAATATAGCCTTTTGCCCCTAAACCTACCCAAATTACCTAAGTACCCTTAAAACCCTAAATTTGGCCAAAATTCCCAAATTTATCTAAAATACCCAAAATTGTTCAAAATTCATTTTCAAATCTTTTGAAAACACCCAAATTACCCAAAATCACAAAAAATTGCCAAATTACCAAAATACCCCTCCTTAGCCCAAAATTCTAAAAATTGTAAAAAATCCCAAAAAATCCCAAAATATTCTAAATATTCCCAACTTAATTTTTGTCAACTACTACATGATCCAATTTGGCTAATTTGACCATCTTTGACCATGACCACCAAATTTGACTTTAAAGGCCCAAATTCCCTAAATCCACTTCAAATGTCCATCAATTTGATCCCAATCTCCCCAAATTTCAATACTAATCTCAAATTAACCTTTCATGTGACAAATATAAACCAAATTCAAGCTTACTTGGCCCATTATTTGAGCCCAATTTTGATATAGGTCAAACCCCCAATTTTGGGCACATGACCTAATCTCACCAAATTGAACCCATAGCCCCCTCAATTGGCCATGGTTTATGTTGAAAACTCTTTATAACATTCTTATACATCAAAATTGACCATAAATTAACCTTGGTGAATTCTCAATTTCATAATTTCAACTCAAGTCCAAAATCCCCAAGTTGCCCAAAATTGGCTATGTCCCCAAATTTCACCAAATCGATTGCCTTAATCCCAAAATTGGCACCCAATTCATGTTAAAAACTCTTCATGGAATTCCCATTGACCATTCTGAACAATAAATTTGGACATAGCCCAAGGTTAGTACAATCTAGAACTAAGTCTAGCCCAACATGCCCAAATTGACCAAATCTTCAAATTCATTCAAATTGACCCTTCAATTGAACTCAAAATTCTTTCGATCCTTCACCAAAAATGTTCATTACATTCATATACATCAAGTGCATCAAATAATTGGGCTCAAGTACGTGGCTAGTCTAATCCAAACCTAAGTTTTGGTCATTTGCACCCACTTGGACCCATGCATTAAATGTAGCCTAACCACCACAAAGCCATCAAACTAATGACTCCACAACCATTAGTTGGACCCTAATATTGAGCTAAAACTCACCTAACCCAAGCTAAGTGAGCCATGGGTTTGATTTCCATATTTGCTTAGGCTTAAGATTTTTTTGCCAAAACTAAACCTCACCCCATTAAATTGTTATGATAGATTCCCCTAGGTTCCATAGGGTCCTAGCCACCTCCTCCTGCCATGTCATCGGAGAAGCCAAAACTGAGGGTAACCCCCTCTTAAACTTCACCCAATTTCAACCTAGAGGCCACCTCACCTAAATTAGATGTTAGAGCCTCTCTGCCCTCCACTTAAGCACCACATTGCACCCCCTAATTGGCCATGATAGCCACCCCTTAGCCATTTTTATAAAATCTCACCTCCACGTCCATGGAGGGAGTGATGAAATTTTTTCAGAGAGAGCTTCCCAAATCACTCACAGAGCTTCTTAGAGCTCAGTGCAATCCAACCATCTTCCCCCACTAATCCTCACTGTGGAAGCTCAATTTTGAGCTCAAACTTCTGTCTACAACCAGGACAAAGCTCAATACACCTCCACAGTCCACCAAAATAAAACTAAACTTACCCACACCTTCACAACACTGAAAGAAGGTAAAGCCCCATCGAATCCCCCTTCCACGGAGCCCCTAGTATAGACTTTGATCAACACCTGAAATTGAGCTTGGTCGAATTCAAACCTAGACCTTACACCACAGTAAGAGGCTCAATCCCTAGCCTTCTTGGACTCCAACAAACGTGTCAAGCATCTCTGATTAAAGCTTATCTTCTTAGAGCAAAGGTATTAAACTCCTCCTCATCGTGAGCCTCTTTTCATTCTCCATTTTCTTGGGCTTGATTTCATGGTATCTTAACCATATAGATATGTTCCTCTAGTCTAGATGAGCATTTTAAAAAAAATTCATTCAATTGAATGAGAAATGAGGGAGATATCAAGACTTGAAGATGGACGGTTCTTGGGCTAGGCCATTGGAGACGACGACAGAGCGCTGTTCGATCGAGCGTGTCTACTAGCGTGAATGGTGGCGTCAAATGGGAGCGCGTCGCACAGAGGTTCAGAGCTGTCTACAATCCAGTCAGCGTCGCGCGTTTAAATAGATAAATAGGGATTTAAAAAATCAAAAAATGACCCCTAACTTTAAAAATCCATATCTTGGTGTAGAAAAATCACAAAAATAAAATAAAAAATATCCACTTGCTTAGTGAACAGAGGAGAACAATGTGAAAATAATTTGGCTTCCATTTGATGCATGTTTTATTTTTAATTAATTAAACACTATCTTGAGTCTTTTGATTCTCCATACATATAGATATTTCACCATGGCTTGAATTTTTGCAATGTTGTAGCCTCTATCAAGGGGAACATTCCCTAATTTTTTCAAAGTCAGAGGAGATTTCTAGGCAGAGATCCATATTTTTCAAATTTATGCACATTATTTTCTTAAATTAATCATAATAATTAGCATATTTCTTAGAAAAATCCAAGAAAAATTTGGAAGGTTTACTATAACCAGAGAACCCTTAAAAAAATTTCTCATGAGTTAAGTCATTTAAAATATACATAATCTTCATAAACTCTAAATCACTAAGATAATTAATTTTGGAAAATACAAACATTAAAATGACTTGATTTTTTATTTTCACTATTTTCTAAGGTCTAGAGAACTACCCATAGGAATTTCAAAGCATTTTGAGTCCATTTGATGACCTAAATTGATTTTCCCAATTAAATATCCTTTTTGGCACTAAAATGATTTTTATTTATCAAAATATAACTCAAAAAATTATGAAAACTTATTTTTGGAGTTTTCTATGATCAGGAAAATTTTATAAAAATAAAATATTATTTAAAATAAAAACTTTATTTTTAAGCCTATTCTAAATATTTAAATAATTAAAAATTCATAAAAATCACAAAAATAATATAATTCATGAAAATGTTCTAAACTATTTTCTAAGCACTTAGAAATAATTGGAATATTTTTTCTGATTTTATAATAAAGATATTATATTTTGAAGCTTAAAATAATTTTTAAAAGGCTAAAAAATGGATTTCCATTCAAATAATTCCAATAATCAAAGAAACACTAGAAAAATATAAAATTTGCTTCTCTGGGTTCTTTGACCTCAATGATATTTTTAAAAAATGCAAGACTTAATTTTCCCCATTAAAAATATTTTATATGTAATAAATACCCCAAAAATTAAAGTAATTCTAATAATTCAAATTAAATTCTAAAAATCATGATATTTTGTTCAAATGGCTCCCTGGTCTAGCTCTATCTCCAGTAAAAATTTCAAGTGATTAGGATTCACCTTGGTCAAGTTAGCAAATCTTCTTTGAAAAATCCCATTTTTACATGAAAACAATTATATAAATTAAATTAAATTTTGAAAAATTAGATTTTCTCTTATGATGTCTTAATTGACCCATGGATGAGGTTGGATAAAAATTTCAAAGTCATTTGATTTAAATTTGACAAATTATGAAGTGTTAGAACCTTAGGGGCAAAAGTGTAATTTTAGGAATTTGGCCTTAATTAATATTTAGGCTTAATTCCAGGAAGGAAATGGGCAACCTTTGATCTTAATCAGCTTGTTTGGATGATTGAAATTAAAATAGGATTAATTGGTAGAAACCAACCTTACTTTCCTAATTAAAAGGATAAATTAATAAATTTCTAAATTATTAAAATTTGGAAGTTTATTAAAATTAAATGAACCTAGGACTTAGGGGTATGACTTTTGAAGTCAATAATTAATTTATTTAATACCCCTATTTGATTTTCAAATGAAATTCAAATAATGAATCATAATCACCTAAAACTTAACATTTTCAAAATTAATTAAGACACTCACCTAGATCTTAAAGGCTTAGTAGTGATCTAAGTTAAATCAAGACTGATTAAATGAGGATTAAAAAAGAAAACATAACTAAAATTTAAAACCTTTAAAACACCACAAGCGCAATTAGGACTAAAATTTGGCTAAGTGTTCAAACAACACTAACTTGCCCCCTTTAAGGGTCTTCATTCACATAATCTTCAAAATTAAATTTTAAATGATAATTATCCTACTCTTAGAGATAATTAGGACATCAAAGTTCATTGAGCATTAGGGTGTTCATAGGGTAAATTATTAAGCAACACAATAAGTTTAAATGAGCTCGAGGCCTTTCACCAGGTAATGAGAGGGAAGCATGGTCCTGCTTCTTCCTCCTAACTTATTGGATACCTCAAGGGTATACTAAACTTAATGTGCTTTGCTTAACCAAATCATCCTTAACTAAACTCCTAAGGACTCACTAAGATATGACATAGGATTAGGAAAACTACCAAAACATTACTTTGCTGCTTCATATAAAATGCCTTGACATGCATTTTGAGTTTCAGTTGGTGGAACGAGAAGACTCGCCAGGTACGTTTTTTATAGTTGACACTACTGTCTTTCTTGTACTTTTTATACTTGCAAAACTTGCATGCTAAACAATGATGCCACCCTGCATGAAAACTAAAACTATCAGGATAACCACAAAACCAAAACTAAAATTAAAGTTAAAATCAACCAAGATAAATTTCACCGCCACAACATCCAAAATTTAAAACAACTCAAAATTTAATCACAAACATCACACAAAACAACAACTACAACTAAATTAAAACATCTCTATCGGATGATAGGGAATCCCTCGGAGGAGGTAACCTACGGTTGCTAACAAGGCTTCCCACTGTCTAAATGAATTGTGGAAATCATTAAGTTGAGTTTAGTAGATTCATTTGGACTAAGTGAATCCAATAGAAAATAGTGGTGCCAGAAGGAGGGAACCGTGGGATCCTAATCGGTGTCGCTCTAATCAACTTAAAAATTCCCCCATGAAAATTTAAAGAACTAAAACCATAGGGCCACCTGATTTGACATCATAGCTTGACACCCTAGAAAACTCAAACTCATCACGACAAGGAGCTTGTAGCTAACATTATGGGCAGCGTGACCATCTTCAACAGCAAAACACATCCACATCAGCTAAACTAATTCATTCCTTAGAATTAAACAACCAAGCCATGGGACTTCGAGGTAGTCTGCTTATGCAACATAAATCCTCACCCTATCTTTAGGCCTTTGTATATCTCTGTTGTACAATATAAGTCGTAACTCGTCTTAGGATTCTGAGGTTATCGTTCTTCACGGCCTAAATCCTCACATCTTCTAGGCTATTTTTGTAATTGCTTCGCACAAATGTAAGCCCTAAATTAATAAAATTTACAGGATGAAACACTCAAATAATTTTTCATCTAAATTGAAACCAAACAATATGATCGACTGGGAAGTCACCAAGGTTCTCATCTAGATCAATCGCATCCTCTAGTTCTTCCTCATTTTGATTCCAAAAATAAAATGCTCAAAATTTGAGCCAATCCCCTTTCATACCTCTTTGATCGATTTCATTGAAAAGTATTTTCGTTTGAATTCTTTGAAGATAATATTTCTTGATTTTTATCGAGAGTTTTCTTAGATGACTTCGGTCATTTAAGANTTTTACTTTCCTGCTTCATATAAAATGCCCTGACATGTATTTTGAGTTTCACGTGGTGGAACGAGAAGACTCGCCAGGTATGCTTTTACAGTTTACAACACCGTCTTTCTTGTACTTTTGTATTGTACTTTTTATGCTAAAACAAACTTGCATGCCAAATAACGATGTCACCCTGCATGAAAACCAAAACTGCTAGGATAGCCACAAAACCAAACGCAAAACCAAAACAAAAACTAAAATCAACTAAGATAAAATTCACCGCCACAAAATTTAAAATATATGACAACTCAAAATTTAATCACGAACATCACACAAAACAACAACTATAACTAAATTAAGATGTCTTTATCAGATGATTGGGAAGCACTCAGAGGAGGTAACCTACAGTTGCTAACGAGGCTTCCCACGGTCTAAATGAAATTTTGGAACACATTAAGTTGACTTTAGTAAATTCATTTGATCTAAGTGAATCTAATAGAAAATAGTGGTGCCGGAACGAGGGAACCGTAGGATCCTAACCAGTCTCGCTCTAATCAAATTTAACATGCCCCATAAAAACTAAAGAACTTCAACCATAGGGCCACCTGATTGGACATCTTAACTTAACACCCTAGAAAACTCAAACTTGTCATGATAAGGAGCCTGGAGCTAGCATGGAGGGTGTCACGGCCATCTTCAACAGCAAAACCTGTCTTCCTCAGCTAAACCATTCCTTCCTTAGAATTAAACAACCAAGCCATTAGATCTCGAGGTTTTTTGCTTATGCAACATAAATCCAAACCTAATCTTTAGGACATTGTACAATATAAGCTTTAACGCGTCTTAGGATTTCAAGGTTGTCGTTTGTTACGACCTAATCCCTCACATCTTTCAGGCTATTCGTGTGATGTCTCACATGAATGTAAGCCCTAAAAAATAAAATTTACAGGATGAAACACCTAAATATTTCTCCTTAAACTTGAAACCAAGCAATAGGATAGACCGAAAAGTCACCGAGGTTCTCCTCCAGATCTATGACATCCTCTAATTCTTTTTCCTTTGGATTCCAAAAACAAAATGTTCTAAATTTGAGCAAATCTCATTTCACACCTCCTTGTCTGATATCATTGAATAGTCCTTTTTTTTGAATTCCTTGAAGAAAATATTCTTAATTTTTATTAAGAGTTTTCTTAGATGACTTCGGTCATTTAAGATGTAATTAACTATAGGGGCTTGCCTTTATAGGAAGTTTTTCTCAAACCCAGCTTAATATAAACCCTATTTAATTCTTCATATTAAATAGGAAAAATTGTCGGCAAATAAAATGGTTTTGTAGACCACATGGACATCATACATTTCTTAGTTTATTTGATCGAGCCTCATCGTCAAATCTTATGTTTATCCTTCGGGATAGATACGGGATTTGAGTTATAGCGCTCTTTTATTTAAACTATAAAAATATGAGGGCAGTTTGATTTCATAATTTTCTAAACTTAACCGTCCTTCTGAAGCTGGCAACTGGATTTCGATTCCACTGACCGACAGCTTCTTACGGGCAACTCCCCCAAACTAAAATAGTGTCAATAATACCTGGCGACTCCGCTGGGAATAACCTTTTCTCTCCATTTAAATAAAGAAAAATTATCTTCATACATCGGTAATGCATTTATGTCCCTTATGAACCAAAATTACCGTTTATCCGTTGGCATGCTTTACCCATTTCTACCTTAGGAAAGTACGGTTAACTCTTTGGACTTCAGGACTACCTGTTCAATCACCTTTGAATAGATGGGTTCAGAAGGCCAATAAGGACTCTTTAAATCTTCATGTGGGGTCCGACCCCAATAGGTGTGTTGGTGGACTAAATCAACCTGGGCATTGTGTGTCGCTAAATGGGTCCCGCACCGGGTCCTAAACACTTCACATCTCCTTTTTAAGTTTGATTTGCTATTGTGCAAATTAAATCAAAGTTATGTTGTGGTGCGCACACTTCAAATTTTCTTTTTTACAAATTAAAATTTTTTTTCTACTTTCAAGTCACCTTTTTTTAAAAATTTTTAATCTACACAAACTAAAACTTACTCGGTATACAGATTAACCTCTATTAATTTTTTAGTGCTTGCACTACGATTATAAGATTTTGGCCATATAGGTAACCCCAGAGCTTTGTTCTTTGAAAGCTGTTACAATGGCCTGCCCAAAGCTATCTTTTTCCTGCAACTTACCAACAAGCCGCGAAGCCCGCAACTTTGTTTCCACCATTAAGTTTGGAGCAGTTTTTGAAGACATTTAGGTCATCCTCTGAATAGCTCTGTTCGTCGTGATGAAAATCACTGCTCCAAAAATTCAGGATCCATCTGCTGAGTTCAACCTGAACTTTCTTCAAGACTTCCCTTCTTACAAGAAGNTGATAGATACGGGATATGAGGTATAACGCTCTTTCATTTAAACTATAAAAAATGAGGTCAGTTTGATTTCTGAATTTTTTAAACTTAAACGTCCATCCGAAGCGGGAGACGAGATTTCGATTCCGGTGACCTACAGCCTCCTACGGGCAACTCTCCCAAACCAGAATAGTGCTGACATCCCTTGGTTGTTCAAGTTTCCCAATGGGCTTACTTTATTGTTCCCCCGATGCTAATTTTTACCACCCGTAGCATTATTCCAATTAAAGTTAGGATGGTTCTTCCAACCTGGGTTATAATAATTTTAATATAGGTTATTCTGCTTGTTATTTATGACATTCAAAGTTTCTAATGATGCTTGAGAATCTACCATTACTTATTATTTATGGCATTCAAAGTTTTTAATGATGCTTGAGAATCTACCATTTGGCCTAATGATTTGTTATTTATGGCATTCAAAGTTTCTAATGATTCTTGAGAATCTACCATTTGGCCTAATGATTTCTCTTCAACCATAGAAATTGGTTGAGAAAAATTCATTCTAAATTGGTCTAACTTCCTTGAAATTGCAGCAACTTGGAAAATTGATTGAGAAAAATTCATTCCAAATTGGTCTAACTTCCTTGAAATTGCAGCAACTTGATTTGCTATTGAGAAAAATTCATTCCAAATTGGTCAACTTCCTTGAAATTGCAGCAACTTGATTTGCTAACAAGCAAATGCAATTAGATTCATAAATATTGGTTGATTTCTTAAGATTTACCCTCTCAGAAGGCCATTGAAAATTATTGGTAGCCATTTCTTCAATTAAAGCATAAGCAGCACGAAATGATTTTGACATCAATGAACCACCAGCAGCAACATCAATAATAGATCTAAGAGACCCAGCTAATCCATTATAAAAAGTTTGAAATATTAACCAATATGATATAACATGGTGTGGACACTTTCTTAAGTGTTCTTTAAATCATTCTCATGCTTCATAAATGGATTCCCCTTCAAACTGATTAAAAGATGTAATATTTTTTCTAAGCTTCACGATTTTTTATGGTGGAAAATATTTAGCAAGGATTTTTTGTGCTAAATCACCCCAAGTTCTGATAGCTTTTGATGGTGGAAAATATTTAGCAAGAAATTTTTGTGCTAAATCACCCCAAGTTCTGATAGGTTGGTGGAAAATATTTAGCAAGGAATTTTTGTGCTAAATCACCCCAAGTTCTGATAGATCTAGATGTTAACAAATTCAACCACATCTTAGCTTTATCCCTCACTGAGAAAGGGAATAACTTAAGTTTTATGGCACCATCTAATACACCATCATATTTAAATGTAGCATATAATTCTAAAAAATTTGCAAGATGTAAATTTGGATCTTCAGTTAGTGATCCCCCAAACTAATTATTTGATACCATTTGTATAATAATAGGTTTAAGTTTAAATGAATTAGCAACTACAGTAGGTTTTTGAATACTACAATGAAGTTCATCTACGTAGGGTTGGCATAATCTCATAAAGGTCTAAACTCTTGATGAATTTCAACATTTTGATCATTTTGGTTCGTCATTTGAGTAATTTTTTTAGATTTTACAAAATTTTTAATTTTTTTGTTTTTTTTTATTTTCTTAACAGTTCTCTATAATTCAAAATTGTAGGGCACTAGTCCTTCAGAACATGAACTACGCATACACTAAAATAAAATAAAATAAATTAAAACACACACAAAATTTAAATATTATAATAAGATATTCCTACAATAACTCTCAAAGTTTAAATAAGACTTCCTAAAAAAAATTGCTTTCAATCAAACTCCCCGGCTGTGACGCCAAAAACTTGATCCCGACTGTTTATATGCAACAATATAACAATGTATTTGATTAAACTTTTCACTTATCTTTCCTCACCTTGCAACAGTATCAAAAAATTGATCCTGGAGAAAATAAAATTTTAACTTTTTAACTTAATATATATTGGGATACTATGCAAGTATACGTATCGCTATCAAGTAAGATAGGACTTTTTGATTAAGCCTTAAAAATCGAACCCACGGGAAAATTCACAATATGCACTTTTAAATAATAAACTTTCTGTTTCAAAAATATAATTACTTAAATTATAGATATTTTTACAGTAATTAAAATTAAATTCTTTTTGGTATTTTTTATATTTTGACAAAACGAGAACAACTTCTAAATATAACTTGAGTTTATGTAAAAAAAACACTGAATATGAAATATCTTTCTCCTTATCATGAATTAGTAATAAGTGTAGGAATTCTGTTGTGGAAGTATTCAAATTGTGTTGTGCCAAATAAGAACAATATTATTCCTTACCCTTACTAGAGATGCTATAATGAACATTGGTTAATTTAAAGTTTGAATAGTTCTGAAGAACGGCTAGGCAGGGAAGTTATCGGCTCTCACTAGAATTCCCTCAATTCCCTTCACCTACGGGCTAACATCTCGTATCAGAACCTAAAACAAAAAACCAAGTTGGGGCCTTAGCCTGTTACTCTAAATTCCTCTAACTCTACACCCTTCAAAGGTTATTTCCCTATTTATTTGCACTAAATCATATCAATTACATTCTCATTCATACAACCCCATGTGATTATTTCCAATTGTTGACTGAGAAAATACCAACCCGGTTCTTACATGTTCTCACAACAATTTTTAACATCTAAATGCGCCAGCTCAAGAAGTAAATAAAGTACATAGAATTAAATCATCACAACTTCTTTCAACATTGAAGATTAACACTCTCCACAACTTCCATCCAACACTTTAATTACTTATCATTTTAAGGAGAAATATAAAGAAAAATACTTAAAATCCATGTTGAAATTAAAACCACATTTTAGTTTAAAAGTAGAAATCATTGTCAAACCAACAAGAAGTCTCAATTAAAACGAAAAGTAGTGTAAAAACAAAGATAAAAACTTATCTTAAATCCTCCACCAAACTCTTGAAGTTCCTTTCAATCTTATCTCTCTTACAACACTTTTAACTCTCACAATAAAACTAAAAACAAAAAGGATAAAGTAAATTTGTGGTGCCTGAAAAATCTCTCAAAAAGTTCCTCCATGAACTATTTCAAGAACTTCTCAGAACTCCCCCCTTTTTTCTCTTAACTTTCTTCTTTTATAATTTTCCAAGAGGTGTCTTGGTATCTCTTCAAAATGTGTTCTGATTCGATGTGTTTTCCAAGGGATGCATCCTTTCACAAGTCTTTTAACCATATTTTCATTTTTAGTGGTCATAACCGCCCTCTTTAGCCAATAAGTTCCTCAAATGTCCCTTTAAATTTTGGCAAAATGAATTAACCCGTCAAATAACAGCCTCTGGCGCTTAGGCGCAACCTTCTCTCAAATTTGGCGCTTAGGGCCAAAACACACCATTTGTATATTTTTGCTCCAAATTTGATCCTTCTCACTCCTTTTAGTATTTTTTACATTTTTGTTAAAACATAAAAGAAAAACATACCAATATCTTCCATTAAAGCATAATATCTCAAAAATAGTTATAAAAATGTGTCCAAAATACTATATATTTTAGGTGTATCAGCAATCTACATTTACTCGAAGAAAAAGAGAAGGAATGATGATCGTAGTTGCTGACATCTACAACGGCTGGTGAAAGCCATTAATAAATTTTTTTGCAAACTAGAAAGTTTCTAGAGGATTAGTCTAAGACATACTATATCACAAGAAGAGTAATGTCATACGCCATGGTGCGATATGTTCTCTTAGAAGATTGTCGATCAGATGTGGTTGCGATGTCTGAGCAAAGCAGAAGCGCAACGTCAAAGAGGTACATGCTGGAATTTGTGGTGCTCACCAGTCAAGGCCAAATATGAAAATAAAGATAAAAAAAACTCGAGTATTATTGGCCGACAATGATATTCTATTACATGGATACAACTAAAAGATGTCACCTTTGTCAAGTGCATGGGGTGGTCTTACACCAACCTTCGAATGTGCTACACCTAACTTTCGCCTCATGGTCATTCGAGTGTTGGGGCACAGACAAAATAGGTTTGATAGACCCTCCATCCTCTAAGGGACATAAATTCATTCTTGTTGCTACAGTTTACTTGGGTAGAGCCAGTGCCGTTATGAGAGGTTACAACACAGCATGTCCTTCAATATTTCAAAAGCCAAATTGTTTATCATTTCAGTGTTCTACGCAGAGTGATTTCCGGCAACTGGATAGCCTTCAAAAGCATAAAGATCAGTAACTTTGTCAAACGACATGAGATATATTGAAGATACTCTACAATCTACTATCCCAGGGCAAACAGACTGACTGAAGACTTCAATAAAATGCTCGTACAAATTCTAAAGAAGACACTGGATGAAAATCAAAGTGATTGGCATAATAAACTATTAGAAGCTTTTTGGGTCTACCAGAAAACGTTCAGGACTCCCACTCAATGTACACCCTACACTCCTGTGTACGTATCTGAGGTCATATTTCTCCTAGAAGTTCGGACACCGTCTCTCTGAGTCTCCGTCGCCAACCATATTATGATCGTAGAAAGTGTAAGACTCTGACTTGAAGAACTGTAAAGTCTCGAGGGAAAATGACTAGAAGCACAACAACATTTGAAACTCTATCAAATGAGGTTGATACAGGCTCATGAAAAATTGGTCCACCTGAGGAAATTCAAAGTCGGTGACCTTGTTCTCATTCTCAAGAGACCTATTCTAGCACACGTGAAAATAGGTTGAAAATATGAACCAACTTGGGAGGGACCATTCATCATAGAGGAAGTTTACTCGGTAGGAGCTTATAAGCTGGTGGATTTCTAGGGCGAAAGACCTATGTTGCCAGTCAATGACCACTACTTGATGATATACTACCCGATGTGATGTTACTTGAAATCGACTGCTGTTTGAAATTTTTTTTTGTTCTGGGGTTATTTATTTGGTCAAGCATCTGTGATTGGGTCCAATGTTTTGTAATAAATTAACCTCAATAAAATGAATAATTTTTTAATTTGTCCATATCATTTCCCTTCTTTTGTTTCTAATTTAAAAATCTAATTAAACTAAATTAAATTGAGTAAATAAAATTTACAAATTATAATAATTTGATGTCTAATAATTACTTCATTCTTATTCTTATTCATGCTCAATGTCAGTTCACTGATGTTCTTCTATCTTCTGCAGAAGAATGTCGGGACGGAAGCTGATCTTCGCTTTTAGAGATGACCTAAATCTCACACTGAATGAAGAAAGGGCTGCTTAGAGCGGTGTCATAGACTTTGACTTAGACTTCAGTCAAGTCAACGTAGAATATGAGAACCCCCTGATGGATGTCGTCAGTCACTAAGGAAAGGAAGGATTACCGTCTCTACTAAAGATGGGTGCTAGAGAAGACTTCTCATAGAAGAGGAAGAAAGTAAACACTCAACAGAAACATCCAATTGAAGGAACCAGCCATCTACAATCCTTGATAACTGCTCCGACAGGGGATTTATTAGGTGTCAATTAAGATAGAGTGTCAGATGAATCGCTTAGAAGAACTCAACGTCGTAATGTCAACCGATGGAAACAGAGAGCTTTCCTGTGAGAAGAAAGAAGACTACAGAAAAGAGCAGCATGTCTACTCACCCCTATTCCTGAGAGGAAGATTTATGAGCCATGCATGAGGGAGACCTCTTCTATCCCACCTAATACAGAGAACGAGTTAGAACCGGCCATAGAGCCGATACAAATAGAAAAACCTCATGAATCTTACGAGAGTTGCCCGCTTTGCAATGTTAAGATTCTCGTGGGAGAATCTACCGAAGGAGTATTCGTTGAATGCCCAAGATACAACGTTCTAAATTTGGATTACTATAGTTCTTTTCAAGAGTTAACAGCCGCCAGTGTGAGAGGTCAGGAGGCAGCACATCCAGATGCTGAGTTGTACATCCCATTGCCTACAGAACCAAACCAGACATGGGTTCCTGAAAATGTTGAGATGAGGGGACAACCCCGACAATTTGAGGAGATCTTCATAGTAGAATTAGAGAGAATGTGCAAAGTCAAAAGAAGAGAATTTGAGTTCTACGAAGAAGTCGGAGGTAAAATTGTTAACATATTGGAAGACTTAAAGATGTATACTAGGGTATTCTCAGAAAATGATGAAAAAATAATTTTAGACTGTGTGTTTGACCTGAGGGACAGAGGCGATCTGGTCAGCTGAGGTTAAGAACTTATTCAGAGCCGCGGAAATGGATGTGCGGGAAAGGTAGAATAACCATTCAATGTGGTTGTTGCTATAATTTTATTGAAGATAAACAATGAAATAACTACTCACCCCCCAGGAATCTTAACATATGATGAGGTGGATCCAATGCCTTATGGAATAAAAAGAATGGTCAAGATGATGATTCAATGGAGTATATTACCACCCGACTGTATCCCAAACAGCTGCATAATTAATATTTATAAGAAGAGGGATTGCATTCCTCCCCATCTTGATCACCATGACTTTGTTATACCATTTAGCACAATGTCTTTCATGAGCAGAATCAACATACTATTTGGAAGAGAAATCGTCATTGGCCCCAGGCAATTCAGAGGGTCCGCTGAGATTCCGATGTCAATGGGTTCGGTACTGGTCTTAAAAGGAAATGCGATTGATTTGGCCAAATACAACATCCCAGGAATACAATATCCCAGAGTATCTGTAACATTCAAAAGAATGCAAGATAGCAAAATATCATGGGGGTTCTGATACCTGGATGCCTTATGCATATATAACAGTAGTTTTGATGGTATTTTTCACTTATGTTTCCTTATTTTGCAACAAAACCAAAAACTTGATTCTGAAGAAAATAAAAATTTAACTTTTTAATTTATATATATTTATATTGGGATACTATATAAGTATATGTATCGTTATCAAGTGATATAGGACTTTTTGATTAAAACCTGAATATCGAACCCATAGGAAAGATTATGCAATATGCACTTTTTAAAAAGTTTTTCTATTTTTAAAAAGATAATTACTTAAACTAAAAATGATTTTTGTAGGAATTTAAAATTTAAATATTTTTGGTATTTTTGATATTTTAACGAAATAGTAACAACTAAAAAGATAACTAAAGTTTTTGTAGAAGAAAAGTATTTAATATGAAAATATCTTTCTTCTTATCATGAATCAGTAATAAGTATAGGAAATCTGTTGTGGAAGTATGCAAATTGTGTTGTGCCAAATAAGAGCAATAATATTTATTACCCTTAATAGAGATGCAATAAAGAACATTGACTAATTTAAAGTTTGAATAGTTCTGAAAACCGACTAGGCAGGGAAGATACTAGCTCTCACTCTAGAGTTCCCTCGATTCCCTTCACCTGGGGCAAACATTCTTGTATCAGAACCTAAAACAATAAACCAAGTTAGGGGTTTTAATCTGGCACTTTAAAGTCCTTTAACTCTACACTCATCAATGAATATTTCCTTATTTATTTGCACTCAATCATATGAATTACATTCTCATTCATACAATTATTTCCAAATTTATTTGCACTAAATCATATGAATTACATTCTCATTCATACAACCTCATGTGATTCTTTCTAATTATTGACTGAGAGTATACCATTTGGGTTCTCACAACAAATTTTAACATCTGGATTGCCCAAATCAAGAAGTAAATGAAGTGGATAGATTTAAATCATCACAACTTATTCCAACATTAAAGATCAATACTCTCCACAACTTCCATCCAAAACTTAATTACTTATCATTTTAAGAAGAAAGATAAAGAAAACTACTCAGAATCCATGGAGAAACAAAACCACACTTTAGTTTAAAAGAAGAAACCATTGTCAAACCAACAGTAAGTCTTAATTAAAACCAAAAGCAGTCTAAAACAAAAAGATAAAAACTTATCTCAAGTCCTCCACCACACTCTTGAAGTTCCTTTGAATCTCTTCTCTTTTACAATAACTCAAAACAAAATAAAAAAAGGATAAAGTAAATAAAAAGTGGTTCCTGAAAATTTCTCCGAACTAACTCCCCAGATAAAAACTTTCAAAACTTGCCAGTATTTTCAGGACTCTTTTCTAAGTCCTCTCTTCTTTCTTTTATAGTTTTCTAAGAGGTGCCTTGGGATCTCTTCAAAATGTGTCTTGATTCAATGTATTTTCCCAAGAGATGCATCCCTTCATGATATTTTTTGTCTATGGTGGTCACAATCACCTATTAAGCCTATGGGTGCCTCAAAAACCTCTTTGAAATTCGTAAAAATTGATTTTACTCATCCAGTAACTGTCATTGGTGCTTAAGCGCAGGATCTCAGCACTTAGGCACGGCCTTCTCTGTTTAACCGGTGCTTAAGCGCCGAATTTGGTGCTTAGGCCAAAACTCTTTTGCACAATTTTTCACATTTTTGCTCCAAATTTGATCCTTTCTTCACTCCTTAAGCATTTTTTCCATTTTTACTTGTGTCAGCAAGAAAAACACAAAAATACCTTCCATTAAAGTGTAATATCTCAAAAATAGGTTTAAAAATATGTCTAAGAATAATATATATTTTAGGTGTATCAAAATCTCCCAAACTTATAATGTTACTTGTCCTCAAGTGACACTTCAATCTTTAAAAACCAAATATGTATGATATCTACATGAGTTTCTTTAGGAGTTATTAAAATTTAAATTTAGAAATATAGTAGTCCAATTTAGAAAAAATAATTAGTAAATGAGACCAACTTAAAGTTTGAAAACTTTTAATTTTAAGAACAATGAAAATATGAGTTTCTATCTAATTCAGAAATATTGTAAGTTCTCTAAATTTAGATTTTAGTCTTTTATTTTCTCTACTTAAAAATTCTATTAAAAATAATTTTACTTACTATATTATATTTATAAGCTTAAGATTTCTCAAGTCTTATACTTTAAAAAGATCAAATGTAGAACCAATTTTTTACTAGGCACTAATCCTCAAGCTTCTTCTCCCTTACGATTCTTTTCTTTTCTTTTCTTTTCTTTTTCCTTTTCTTTTCCTTCTTCTTTTTCTTTTTCTTTTTCAGGCAAGGATTACTATATCTAGATAGGCCTTTAATGATTTTGAATTTCACTNAAACATATGTATTCTTCCGAGAAATCCAAGACAACCAGAGTGTTTGAAAAGAAATCCAGAACAGTCGCAACTGTTGATAAAGGAAAACAACCGATAAAGATATATGCAGAAACTCCTCGTCAATCTTCATCGCAGAAAGCTTCGAAATAGAATAGCCAGTCTAACCAGCGATCGCCTCAGGGAGGATCGTCTCAAAATAAAAGAATATCTCTGGCATAACGATAGAAAATGGTATATTCTTTCAAAGATGAAGTTGTATCTAAAATATTCAGAAGTCTGATGAAGAAGCCCGAGTTCAAAGTACCATACCCAAACAAAGCCGAAGAGGTCGATAAGAAGGATCAAACGAATTATTGCCCATATCACAAATTACTGGGACATACAATAGAAGAATGTTTCATATTTAAGGATTTGCTCAAGAAAAATCTCAAAGAAGGAAATATAACGATCCCAAAAGAGTATTTAAAAGAACCTGAAGAAGGTTCCATAAATATGATTTCAACCGAGCCAATCTCTCTGATTGATCCGTATGCTCAAGAAGATGGATGGAGTACAACTTGGAACAAGCTTTAGAGGGTCCTAAATCAAATAAAAAATTCACAAAAACAATCTTTCTCACATGTCGGAAAAGATGGATGGGATATAGTTTGGAGCAAATCATCCAAGATGTTAAATCAAATCCAGAACGCTTCAAAGGAAACTACAACTCAGAGTCTTCAGCCCGCCAGGCCCGAGATGAAGATTTCACTGCAAGAGCCTTCTTCATAAAAGTCAAAGAAAAAGAAGAATGCCATTATGAGGATTGATACTACGGGGGGTAGGATGGGGGCTGCCTCTACTACATTTGTTATCTCAAATTTAGGGAAGAAAATCCTCGAAACCCTAACTTTGTATGATTATCTTTTTACCCCTCCAAAGGCTGATGAATATAATGATCGTGCTTTCCGCTTATGGCCAATAAAATGATGCTAAGAGGATTTAACCGAAAAGGAGAAAGAGCCCTTGGATCGATCACATTACTTATGAAGGTCGGAGAACTAACAACCATCGCTAAATTTCATATCATCGATGTCGAGACCTCTTTTAACGCTCTACTGGGTCAACCGTAGATTCATGAACAAAACATGGTTCTGTCATTTCTACATCAGTGCATCAAATACTTCAAAGAAGGACAAGAATTCTGCATCAAAGGAGATTTACAGCCGTTTTCAATTCATGAAGTTGGTATTGAGAAAGATGCTGCTTACTACGCGCCACCAAAGAAAACTATTTTCCCGTGCGAGATTCTGATAAACAAAAATAAAGATTCAAAAAATCACAAAAATGATGTCATTCAATTTCACTTCAACGATCTTCTGCCACCCCTCTCATCAAATTAGTGGAGCTTCTTTTGGTTTGCGCACCCGAGGTTGAGGTCGGGGACGTAGACGAGGAAGAATCAATCAAATTATTGAACAGACTAGGCTAACTATCAACATTGGTGATGAAGACAGCTCTGAAGATGAAATAATGATGACAAAAGAGAAGAAACCTCAGCATGAGATATCCTTAGAAGTTATAGAAAAAAGTGAAGATGAAACAATGTATGATCGGATAAACCACTATGTGAATACTATAACCCTTACTACGATCCTCCCTCAAAAGGTCGAGAGTTTAGAGGTTAGAGAAGTTTGTAGTGTTGGTTCAAATTTTATCAAATTTTACCGCGCTTCTACCTCTAGTAATCTTGAAAATCATGTAAATTTGGATGATGATCCTAACAAATTAATGGAATTGCCTTTTGGTTACTTTTCGCCTTATGTACAAATGTTACTTCAATAGGGACATTTGTCAAAACAAATGCCAAAAGGTAAATTACAACTTTTTGAAAAATTATGGAGTGTTAAACGTCGAACTCCAAACTCGAAAGAAGGTCTCAGATTTGGTACAATGGGACCAGTCAATGACTCAGAATTTTGCATGATTGTTACTAGTGAATAAGGAGAGGATTGCCTCGATATAGAGGATGACTCTAATGATCAACCAATAGAAGATGATCCGCCAGAATTTGAGGAGGAAATCAAGTTAACTGTCGACGAGTTAAAGAAAATTAACCTCACGACTGAAGAAAAACCCCGACCTACCTTTATAAGTTCTTTACTCAATGATGAAGAATCTTCAGAATTGATTAAATTGTTAACAGAATTTAAAGATTGTTTCTCCTGGAGTTATGATGAAATGTCAGGACTGTCAGTAGAAGTAGCAGTTCATAAACTCGAGGTGGACAAAGATATGACACCTGTAAAACAAGCCCACAAACGAATGCACCTCAAAATAGAACAACAAGTCATAGCCGAGCTGAAGAACATAATAGATGCTAACTTTGTGCGAGAAGAGCAGTACCCCACATGGTTGGCTAAAATTGTTCCAGTCAAGAAGAAAAATGGACAGGTACGCGTTTATGTTGATTTCATAGATCTAAATAAAACATGTCTGAAAGATGAGTTTTCGCTACCAATACTAGAAATTATGGTGGATATTGCTTCTACACATGAAATTTTCTTCTTCATGGATGGATCCTCGGGGTCCAACCAAATCAAGATGGCTCCCTAGGATGCAGCACTTAAAACCTTCAGAACAACAATTGTGATTTTTTTGTTACACAGTAATGCTGTTTGGGTTAAAGAACGCTGGAGCTACATACCAATCAGTAATGACAAAGATTTTTGATCACTTTTTTCACAACCAAGTAGAATGCTACGTGGATGATTTGCTCAGTAAACAAAAATTATTCCATTTGTATGATTTGAGGATCATGTTTGAACTGTTACAACGATACAAACTTAAAATGAATCCCTTAATGTGTTCCTTTGGTGTTACCTCCAGCAAATTTCTAGGATTCATTGTCCGTCATCTGGGAATCGAGATATACCCGGATAAGATTAAAGCCTTCTTGGAAATGCCTCCTCCTAAAACTTTGGAAAAACTACGTTCCTTTCAGGAGAAATTGGCATATCTGAAATGCTTTATCTCTGATCTCTCAGGTAGGTGTCAGCCCTTCTCGGCATTAATTAAAAAGGATGCCAAATTTGTTTGGGAAGAGAAATGTCAGCGAGCCTTCGAGGACATTAAACAATATTTAATGACACCTCCTATCTTGGCAGCCCCTATCCCAGGGAAACCTTTGATACTTTATACCGCGGCCTTAGATGACTCTCTTTAAGCCCTCTTCGCCTAGGTCAATGATGAGGGTAAAGAAAATGCACTCTACTACTTAAGTCGTCGTAAGATACCGATGGAAGTGAGGTATTCACCTATTGAGAAGCATTGTTTGACACTAATTTTTGCTGCCCAAAAGCTTAGACATTACGTGCTCTCTCATAAAATTACCCTAATCTCAAAAGTTAATCTGTTGCATATCAAACTCAGCTTATTACATATCAAAACTGCTAAAGCTGTGAGGAGTTGGAGTTGGGGGACTTTTGGGAATGTCCTCACCAATGTGCAGGAGCTTGAGGGGGAAGTATTGAGATTAGAGCAACTTGAACAGGAGGGCTTAGCTGAGGAAAAAGAACTGCTAACTGCTCAAAATAAACTTCTTACTGCTATTGATTACTAAGACCAATATCTGAAGCAAAAAGCTGCTATGAATATATTCAAGGAGGAGGACAGAAATACCATATTCTATCATGCTTACATAAAGTAAAAAAGGAAATGTAATACTATTCATGCTATTGAGACTGTTGAGGGGAATTGGCAGTTGATTCAAAATGTAATACTACTAGAGGTTTCAAATTAGACTTCTGCCAGCTGATTCATAGATGGCTTCACAATAATAATCATTCTATTCTCATAAATGGCAAAGGCTGGGGGTCTTTCATTGCTTCCAGAGGTTTGAAGCAAGGGGACCCCTTATTCCCCACTATGTTTATTATTGCAATTGACTATTTATCTAGAAGGCTGGATGATTCTCTTCTAAACCAAAACTATACTATCTATCATCATAGACCCAACTTTGCCATCAGTCACTTGATCTATGCTGATGATATCATGGTCTTCTCTAGAGCTCATAAAAATGTTGTGAGGAAAGTGTATCGGACTCTTCAAAAGTTCCAATCACACTCAGGTATGTGCTTCAGTCCATATAAGTGCCTCCTAATTTTTAATAAACATGCTAATCCAAATAGAAAACAATGGGATTCTAGTTATACTGGCTTCTTAAACTCCCAGCTTCCTGTCAAGTATTTGGGGACTATGCTTCTTATTGGAAGAACCAGAAAAATTTAGTTTGAAGAAGTCATAAATAAAATCACTACCTACCTTAATGGGTGGACTCATTCCTTCCATTCAAATGGGGGTAGAATTACACTGCTGAAAAGCATTCTAACTACCTTTCCCTCTTATATCCTGCAGATGACTAATATCAAGAAAAGCACCAAAATTTAGCTTGAAAGGGCATTTAACAAATTTCTTTGGTTTGGACAGAGGCAACAAATGCATTGGGCTTCTTGGCAAAAAATGGCCAAACCTCAACTGGCTGGGGGTATTGGCTTCAAGGGTATTAATTAGCTCTTCCAAATCAACTTATGCAAGCTTTGGATTAAGTTCAGAGCTCAGACTTCTTTGTGGGCTCTTTTCACGAAGGGAAAATATTGTAGAGATCAACACCCCACACTTGTTGAAAGAAAAATAGTGGATTCCAAAATTTGGGGAAAGATGCTAAATATAAGACATACTGCTGAAAACTTGTTCATTTGGGATTTGGGTAAAGGAGACATAAATTTCTAGCTTGATAATTGGTGCCCTAAAGATCGGCTGTTCCCTATCTGTAGCACCCCTAACTCTGACCTCAGGGTGGCTGACTGTTGGGTGGATGATGAATGGTCTGTACTTAAACTTTCAGAAAATCTCCATGCCAATTCTATAGCAAAAATTGCCAGCATCAAAATTAAAAGAAGAAAGCTAGATACAATTGTTTGGCAGTCCTTCGGAAATCAAAGCCTTACCAAAGCCATCTACTCTAAAATTTTCCAATGGGAACACCTACCCTGGAGCAAAATTATTTGTATCAATTTTCTATCCCCCTCCATGTCTTTTTTCTGTTGGGGGGTCATTAATAATCTCCTCCCTACTGATGATATTCTTAAACTAAAGGGTATTAGGGGGCCTTCTAAATGCAGGTTCTGTATTCAGGAGGAGGAATCATTGCCCCATCTTTTTTCTTGAATGCAACTTTGTACAGCTTGTCTGGCACCATTTGCTAGCCCACTTGAATATTGACAAAAACCTCTTTACTTGGGATAATATCACCACTTGTTGGCAGACTTGGNTTTTTAACTTAAAGTTTTTCTTCATTACTTAAAATTTTAACTAAATTTTCTCACTCATTTCTAAAATCAAATTTTACTTCCCTAATAAAACTTCAAATACATAATCATTTTTCTTTTTAAAATCAAATTAAATTGTATTACATTTGATAACTAATAAAATTCCAGTTTTGAAAATGTTTTTTATCCCCTTCCCCAAACACAAATTTTTATCAGATTAAACAGTTTAGCATCAGATAGTTATATAGGTAGGAAATGAAAATTAAAATAATATGCTAACAGGAATTTTAACATCCTAATTATACAAGTATAAAACTAAAGACATGAGTAAAATTCATTTTTGATCAAATTTTTTATATTTTATTTTAGTTTAACATGTAGAGATTCAATAAACTTCAAATAGTGGGTATAAAAGCAAACAATACAATAACATGATAAAAGAAAAATGCAGGGCAGTAGTTTCTGAATTTCAAGTTTAATATCTAAGCTAGCAAGACTTTCTACTTTATAACAGATATGAAATTAAGTTAAGTTCTAAATTAACTAAATCACAGTACAAAACACAAAACAACAGCTACTACCTTGAATTTTAAAAATAAAATGAAATACTATCTAACACAATAATCACAACAACAACATAACATAAAAATTCAAAATACAACATATATCATAGTCTAAAACAACACATAGATGCAAATGTAGAAAGCTCAGACCACATAGTTCACATTATATTACAATTATAAAATGAATCTCTCAGCTCTACTCTTCATCCTCAGAATCACCGTTGTACCATTTTTCTGCAAGTTCATAATCAGGATATCGAGGACATGGAGGAAATTGCACTCATGGTTCACCTCTAATCAGGCTTTCCAAAGATGAGTGGATTTTCTCTTCATAATCACTCTTCCTTCTATTATAAAAATTAGTATGATCTGCAAAATGCTCTAAATTTTGTACCTTATCAGTGGTAAAATTCATATTGTCCATCATCTTCTGCAATAACTCAATCTGAGTCTTGGTATCACCTTTAGATGTAGAAGCATGAGAAGTAGATGATCGTGATGAAGATGCAGCAGATGTATCCAATCCATAACTTCTAAAAAATCCTCCTCTTCAGCCAAAAATTGAATGCTAGAATAAGTCTTCACATTCACCTTTGTGATGGGCTTTAGAGGCAATAGAAATTCCTCCCAACTATCATACTTCACTCCAGCCTACTCGCATAATGAAAATATCAAGAAAGCAAATTCCATACCTGTAGCAGTAGCAATAACAGCTGAGCTGATGATAGTGTGATAGATCAAAGCCCTTATGTTGATGGGCTTTCCCTCCTGAATACAATAATTTAACGTTGCTCTCTCTATGGTCACTTCACTGAGATGATTGGTCGGAAGCAGACAAGCAGAAATGAAATAGTGTCAGGCCTTTGAAGGTGCACACAACTTTGAAGTTAGGAAATTCACTCTCCTTTCATTGGTTATCTTCTAAAGTCCTCTCCCAATAGTCAAATATGAAATAATCTCATCTAACTCTACTTCAGTAGGACTATAATTCACATAAAAATATAAAGCCTCTAATGGTAAATGGTAAAACAAGTTGATTACCTATGGAGTAAAAGGTACCAACTTCCCTCTAACCATAACTTGATCGTCTTCAGCCTCTGGGAGATTTGCATAAAACTCCCTCACAACAGAAATCACTGCGACGGCAGAGAAACAACAGAACTGTTCTCACTGTCGGCGGACTATCAGGTCATCTACCTCTCCACCTGGACTCTTGAAACATCGCTCCTAAATCAATTTTTGTGACTATAGAGTGTCACTATATCAATCCTTAGCTTTTGAACTGACAAACTTGCTCGAATCGAATGGGCTCTTTCCTCTACCCCTTTTCATTCTTGGTGTCATTCTACAAATTTGATAAATTCCAAAAATAACTTTAAAAATCAGTTTAAATCAATGAAATAAACTTCCAAAAAACACTAACTAAACTTCCCAAGCAATTTCCATAGATTTTTCTTCACTTTTCACCATGAATAGTAATTTTTTTAAATCTTCCAAATGTGCTTAAAATATATGGTGAAAATTTAAAATTTTTGTATAGAAATAAAGCTCTTACCTTAAGGAACTTGGTTCTAGCAAATCTCACTCGATTCCACCAAGAAATCTTCAAATTCCACTTTCTAGCCTTTAAAATTGTGATTTTGAGTTGGGGAAGACGATAGGAGGTGTTAAAAATGGTATTTTCAGACTTAAAATTCCGTTTTAACCATTCGGGAACCGGTTTTTGTGAACCGGCGCTTAAGCGCGGGTAAGTGGCACTTAGGCGCCTGTCTCTCGGGTAGGCTCGCGCTTAAGCACAAGAAGTGGCGCTTAGGCGCTAGTGCACAATTTTCAAAATTTTTAATTCTAAGTAAAATGTACTATTAGTCTAAGTAAACCACCTCTAAATGGTCTCATAGCACTTAAAAGACTATTTTTACTTCATATAACTGCCTTCTTTCTCAAAATTCTTCATAATAATTAATTCAATTCGAGGCTAAAAATAACACAAATTTTCACAAAAACAAACTTGTATTAATTCACAAGCAAGTACAAACACATTTAACACTTAGTTCTCTCTCTAAATAGTCTTGGAAGAGAAAATTTTCCTAAGTACAAAACACTTAACACACATTTTACAATTAAACACATAAGTGACACAAACACTAAACACAAGACATAAACACTAACACATTAAAAAAAAGACTCCAACACACACAATTCCTAACACTCCACTTAATTCCACTTTTCATTAGAAAGAACAAATTCTTGTCTCTTCGTAGTCTCTCCAGGAATATAGAGTTGATAAAATGGATGGTGGTGACGAGCTCTAATACTATCATCTTCGATCCACTTTTGCTTAAAGAACGTCACCTTATCTGCTTCCTCTATATAGTTGGTATGGATGAATTGCATCTTTAGTTGCCACCCAATATGTTCTAGATGAGCATGCAATTCAAGCACCTTAGTCTCTAACACAAATATAGTATTCTCCATATAGTTGATCTCCTCCGATATCCCTTCAATACTAACAGCTAAGAAACCATTATAGATCTTCTGTGCACTTTGATAAATGAACTTCTTTGTCATGGCTTCTTCCTTCTTCTTCAAATCCATCCCCCATGAAGACATTTTCTCTAAATCTCTCTCTTTTTTAGACTTTTAGGGCTAAAAATAATCCGAGGTAAAATTCCTTCACAAATCCCTTATATTTATAGGCCTAATTTCCCCTCATAACTTCTAAGCATGACTAGAAACTGCCAAAACACGTTTATCCTAACTATATTGCAGTTATACCTTCTAGAAATTGAAATTTTCACATGTGATTAAACTGCCGCGCTTAAGAGTCGGATCTGGTGCTTAAGTGTCAGTGCACATTTTTGCACCAGTCAACTTAACGTCTAAATTCTTATTCTAACATGTCTAGTTTACTAAATAAAGTCTAAAAATCATTACTAGTACATAATAAATTAAAAAATACTACCTCAAATTTCTTAATCAGACTCAAAGCAATAATCAAAGCAAAAACACACTAATAACTATGGGTTGCCTCCCATAAAGCGCTTGGTTTTACGTCGTCAACCCAACGTAATCAGTGCTCATTCTGGTTGACCCAACATCATTCCATCATTATATTTATGTTGATCACATATATAATAAAGTTTCAGTCTATGTTCATTCACTTTAAAAATTTTCTCAGAATTAGGATCTTTAATATCCATAGCTCAATATGGATAAACTTTTATCAAAATAAATGGGCCCATCCACCTGGACTTAAGTTTGCCAAGAAATAATCTTAACCTTGCATTATATAGCAAAACTTGTTGCCAGGACTGAAAATTTTTAGTAAGAATCTTTCGATCATACCACATTTTCATCTTTTCTTTACAAATCTTAGCACTCTCATAAGATTCATTCCTTATCTCTTCAAGTTCATTTAATTATAACAATCTTTTCTCACCAACATCTTTTTAAATTATAATTGAACTCTTTAATAACCCTATATGCTTTATGCTCAAGTTCAACTGGTAAGTGACAAGCATTCCCAAATATTATCCTATATAGGGACATTCCTATAGTAGTTTTATATGCAGCCCTATAAGCCCACAAAGCATAGTGAAGTTTGACTTACCAATCCATTTTTGTTGGATTCATAGATTTTTCCATAATTCTTTTAATTGCTCGATTGGATAATTTAGCTAAACCACTTGTCTACGGAAGCAGTAGAAATCGTATGATTTACATGATATTTCTTTAATAACTTCTCCATAATGGCATTTATGAAATGACTTTCCCCATCAATAATGATAACTCTCAGCATCCCAAATCTACAAAATATATTCCTTTTCAAAAATTTTGCAACACTTTGAGTATCACATCGAGGTAAAGCAACAACTTCTATCCATTTGGATACATGGTCCGTTGTTAACAAAATATATAAATATTTGAAAGATGGTATGAATGGTTCCATGAAATCTACTCCCCAAACATCAAATATTTCAACTTCTAGCATAGAATTGAGGAGCATCTCATTTCTTCTAGAAATATTGCCTACTCTTTGACATCTATCACAAGTTTTGATATAAGCATTAACATCTCTAAAAATTGTAGGCCAATAAAATCCAAATTGTAGAATTTTGTATGTTGTTTAATAAACAACAAAATGTCCCCCAAAATCAGAATTATGATATTTTTGGATAATTTCATAAGTTTCTTCTAATGGTACACATCTTCAAATGATCACATCATTTCCTTATCTATAAATATATGTATAATCCCAAAAATAAGTCTTAGCTTCAGAAATAAATTTCCTCATTTGTTGGTTTGTCATTCCATTGGGTTTAAGATCACTAACAATATAGTTCACAATGTCGGCATATCATGAAACACACCACTCGTTTACATTGAACAATTTTTCATCAGGAAAATGTTCATTAATTTCTTTTTCAAAACTGATTAGTTTTTCTAATTCAAGCCTGGACAAATGATCAGCAATTTGATTTTCAGTTCCCTTCCAATCTACTATTGCAAAATAAATTTCTTGTAAAACAAGAATCCATCTTATAAGTCTCAGTTTAGCATCCTTCTTTTTCATTAAGTACTTAATAGCAGAATGATCTGTATGCACTATGTAATGAGTTCCAATAAAATATGATCTAATTTTATCAAAAGCATATGCTATTGCTAATAACTCTTTTTCAGTTGTTGTATAATTAATTTGAGTTTCATTAAGAGTTTTAATAGCATAGTAAAGAACTTTAAAAATATTATCATATCTTTGTCCTAAAACAGCTCCAATAGCATAATCACTTGCATCACACAAAAGTTCAAAAGGTTTTCCCAATTTGGTGAAACTATAATTGGTGCAGTGATTAATTTCTTTTAATAATTTAAAAGCTTTTAGGCATTCCTCATCAAAACTGAAAATTGCATCTTTCTCCAGTAAATGACATAAAGGCTTAGCAATCTTAGAAAAGTCCTTCATATATCACCTGTAGAATCCAACATGTCCTAAAAAATTCCTTATTTCCTTTACATTTGTTGGATAAGGTAAATTAGCAATAACTTGAATTTTAGCAGAATTTATTTCCATACCATTTTCTGATATTTGATGACCTAATACAATTCCTCCTGCTACTATAAATTGGTATTTTTCCCAATTAAGGACTAAACTTGTTTCTTCACAGCGCTTAAGAACTTTAGATAAATATTCTAAACATGATTCAAATGAAGTTCGAAATGCTAGAAAATCATCCATGAATACTTCAATCCCTTTTTCAATTAAATCACAAAAAAATTCCATAATACATCTTTGAAATGTAGCAGGGGCATTACATAACCCAAAGGGAATCCTTCCAAAAGCAAAAGTACCATAATGACTGGTAAATGTTGTTTTCTCTTGATGCTCAAGAGATATTTGAATTTCGTGGTAACCGGTATCCATCTAGAAAATAAAATTATTTAAGCCCAGCTAGTCTATCCAGCATTTGATCAAGAAAGAGTAGTGAAAAATTATCTTTTCTAGAGGCAAGATTTAATTTTCGATAATGAATGCATATTCGCCAGGTATTAACTCATTATGCTCATTCACAGTTACATTTACTCCTCCTTTCCTAGAAACACAGTGAATTGGACTAACCCATGCATTATCTGAAATAGGGTAGATAATTCCAGCATCTAACCACTTTAAAATTTCTTTCTTAACAACATCTTTCATAAAAGGATTTAATCTCCTTTGTGGATCAGCCCTGGGTTTGCAGTTTTCTTCCAGATTAATTCTATGCATATAAATTGAAGGATTGATTCCTGCAATTGTCCATCCGAAGGCTTTCAAAAAAATTTTCAGAATTTTCATCAACTTTTTCTCTTCTTCCTTTGTTAATTTTGAGGAAATTATAACAGGTAAAGTAGAGGAATTTCCTAAAAAGGCATATTTTAAATGTTCAGGAAGTAATTTCAACTCAGGTTCTGGAGGTTTTTCAATAGATGGACAAAATGATTTGTCTTTGTCTATTGTATCTAAAATTTGAAAACTTTCTTGAACATAACTTGAATCTTCCTTAGAAAGGCTTACACATTGATCTAATTCTTCTTCTTGCTCGTGTTCTAAATCTTTTTATTCAGATTTTTCTTCTTAAATAGTCTTGAAATGGCATTTGCTTAGATATCTTATAACATTCATTCTATAACATTCATCATCTTTACCTTTTGCAGGGTATTTCATTGATCTTGAAATGTTAAAAGTAACAGTTTGATGATTGACATACATCGTTAATTACCCTTTATGCACATCTATCATTGCTCTTCCTGTGGCTAGAAAAGGTCTCCCCAAAATGATAGGTATCTTTTTATCGTCCTTCATATCTAGCACAATGAAATCAATAGGAAAGATAAATTGATCCACTTTCACTCGGACATCTTCTATAACTCCTTTAGGAAAGGTTATTGAACAATCTACTAACTGCAGAGTTACAGTAGTAAGGGTTATTTATCCTAATCCCAATCTCTTAAATATTGATAATGGCATAAGGTTAATGCTTGCACCTAAATCACATAAGGCTTTCCCACAAAATTTGTCTCCTATTGCACATGGAATTGTAAAGCTACCAAGATATTTAAGCTTTTCAAGAAGTTTCTTCTAAATTATAGCACCGTAATTCTCCGTAAGTGCAGCAGTCTCATTATCTTCAAACTTCTTTTTTTTGTTGAGAATATCCTTCATAAACTTTACATAGCTTGGCACTTGTTCTTAGGCTTCAGCAAATGGAATATTGATTGTAAGCTTCTTAAATATTTCTAGAAATTTTGAAAATTGCTTATCCAACTTCTTGTTGACAAATTCTCTGAGGAAATGGAGGTGGTGGTTTTTCTAAATCAATTTTTAGTGGAGAAATAGGTCGTCTCTGAGGAAATGGAGGTGGTGGTTTTTCTAAATCAATTTTAGACGGAGAAATAGGTCTTTCAAAATTTTTCGGAGCGTTCACTTTTGACTCTTCAATTTCTCCTCTCTCTACTTTAATCTCTTTTTGAATCCTACCTTCCAACTCTCTTTCGTCTCTAAGTTGTACGACTTTAAGTTGCTCTTTATTCTGGTCTTTTGGATTTGATTCAGTATTACTAGGAAGTGTTCTTTGGGGTTTATTACTTAATGAACTTGCGATTTGCCCAAGTTGATTCTCAATATTTCTAATTGTAGCTCCTTGACTTTGTAATTGATTACCCATTTGTTATAACTTCTTATCCTTTAATTGTGTATTACTGTTGATTCTTAAAGGATTAGTAGATCTATAAAGATTATTTCCTTGATTGTTCCAGTTTCCCAATGGGTTTACTTGGTTGTTCCACCATTGCTGATTATTACCACCCAAATTGTTATTCCAGTTAAAGTTGGGATGGTTCTTCCAACCTGAGTTATAATAATTTGAATATGGGCTATTGTGCTTATTATTTATGACATACAAAGTTTCTAATGATGTTTGAGAATCTACCATTTGGCCTAATGAATTCTCTTCAATCATGAAAATTGGTTGAGAAAATTTCATTCCAAATTGGTCTAACTTCCTTGCAATTGCAGCAACTTGATTTGCTAACATAGTAAATGAATCGGTTTCATAAATATTGGCTACTCTCTTTAGATTCACCCTCTCAGAAGGCCATTGAAAATTATTGGTAGCCATCTCTTTAATTAAAGCACAAGCATCATGAAATGGTTTTGACATCAATGACCACCAACAACGACATCGATAATAGATCTAAGGAACCAATTAATCCATTATAATAGGTTTGAATTATTAACCAATCTGGAATAGCATGGTGTGAACACTTTCTTAAGAGTTCTTAAAATCGTTCTCATGCTTCATAAATAGATTCCCCTTCAAACTGACTAAAAGATGTAATATCATTTCTAAGCTTCGCAGTTTTTTATGATGAAAAATATTTAGCAAGGAATTTTTATACTAAATCACCCCAAGTTTTGATAGATCGAGGTGCTAACAAATTCAACCACATCTTAGCTTTATCCCTTAGTGNTCCAAGTTCTGATAGATCCAGGTACTAATGAATTCAATCACATCTTAGCTTTATCCCTCTGTGAGAAAGGAAATAACCTAAGTCTTATGACATCATCTGATANTTTTGCAGTTTTTGATGGTAGAAAATTTTTAGCAAGGAATTTTTGTGATAAATCACCCCAAGTTTTGATAGATCTAGGTGCTAACGAATTCAACCACATCTTAGCATTATCCCTTAATGAGAAAGGAAATAACCTAAGTCTTATGACATCATCTGATACACCATCATATTTAAATGTAGCGCACAATNTAAGGAATTTTTGTGCTAAATCACCATAATTTTTTATAGATCCAGGTGCTAACGAATTCAACCACATCTTAGTTTTATCCCTCAGTGAAAAAGGAAATAACCTAAGTTTCATGGCATCATCTGATACACCATCGTATTTAAATGTAGCGCACAATTCTAGAAAATTGGCAAGTTGTAAATTTGGATCTTCAGTTGGTGATCCCCCAAACTGATTATTTGATACCTTTTGAATAATAACAGTTTTAAGCTCAAATGAATTGAATACTACAACGAAGTTCATCTACAGTAGGGTTGGCATAATCTCTTAAAGGTCTAAACTCTTGATGAATNTAAATTAATCCATTATAAAAGGTTTAAATTATTAACCAATCTAGTATAGCATGGTGTGGACATTTTCTTAAGAGTTCTTTTATTTGTTCCCATGCTTCATAAATAGATTCTCCTTCAAACTAATTAAAAGATGTAATATCATTTCTAAGCATTGTAGTTTCTAATGATGGAAAATAGTTAAGAAGGAATTTTTGTGCTAAATCACCCTAAGTTTAGATAGATCTAGGTGTTAAAAAATTCAACCACATGTTAGCTTTATCCCTTAGTGAGAAAGGAAATAACCTAAGTCTTATGGCATCATCTGAAACACCATCGTATTTAAATGTAACACACAATTAAAAATTGGCAAGATGTAAATTTGGATCTTCAGTTGGTGATCCCCCAAACTGATTATTTGAAAAAATTGCAAGATGTAAATTTGGATCTTTAGTTGGTGCCCCCCAAACTGATTATTTTATACCATTTGGATAATAGCAGGTTTAAGCTCAAATGAATTAGCCACTTCTAAACTGATTATTTGATACCATTTGGATAATAGCAGGTTTAAGCTCAAATGAATAAGCCACCTGATTATTTGATACCATTTGGATAATAGTAGGTTTAATTCAAATGAATTAGTCACTATAGTAAGTTTTTGAATACTACAATGAAGTTCATCTACCATAGGGTTTGCATAATGTCCTAATGATCTAAATACTTAATGAATTTCAACATTTTGTTCATTTTGGTTTGCCATTTCTGTAATTTTTTTAGACTTTTCAAAATTTTTTATTTTTTTGTTTTTTCTGATTTCCTTAACAGTTTTTTCTAATTCAGAATCGTAGGGCACTAGTCCTTTAGAACCTAAACTACATATACACTAACTTAAAAATAGAATGAAATAAAATAAGACACACAACAATAAAATACTATAATAAGATATTCTTACAATAACTCTTATAGTTTAAATAAGACTTTATAAAATAGAAATTTTTTTTCAATCAATTTTTGTAAACTACCCCTTCAACATTACGAAAAACTTGATTCCGACTGTTTATATGCAACAATATAACAATGTATGAGATTATATTTTCACTTATATTTTCTTACTTTACAACAGTACCAAAAACTTGATCCTGAAGAAAATAAAAATTTAACTCTTAAATTTATATATATATTGGGTTACTTTGCAAGTATACATATCGTTATCAAGTAACATGAGACTTTTTTATTAAGCCTTGAATATCAATCCTACGGGGAAATTGGCTATATGCACTTTCAAAAAACAAACTTCTATTTCACAAAGACAATTACTTAAACTATATATAATTTGACAGTAATTAAAATTCAAATCTTTTTGGTATTTTAGATATTTTGACAAAACCGTAACAACTTCTAAGTAACTCGAGTTTATGTAAAAGAAAAGCCCAGAATATGAAAATATCTTTCTCCTTATCATGAATTAGTAGTAAGTATATGAATTATGTTGTGGAAGTATGTATATTGTGTTGTTCCAAATAGGAGCAAAAATATTCTTTACCCTTACTAGAGATTCTATAAAGAACATTGGTTAATTTAAAGTTTGAATAGTTCTGAGGACTGGATAGGCAGGGAAGATACCAGCTCTCACTCTAGAGTGCCCTCTATTCCCTTCACCTGGGGCTAACATCTCGTATCAGAACCTAAAATAATAAATCAAGTTGATGGCTTTAACCTGTCACTCTAAAGTGCTCTAACTCTACACCCTTTAAAGATTATTTCCCTATTTATTTGCACTAAATCATATGAAGTACATTCTCATTCATACAACCTCATGTGATTCTTTCCAGTTGTTGACTGAGATAATACCAGCCCAGTTCTTACATGTTTTCTCAACAAATTTTAACATCTTCATGGACCAGATCAAGAAGTAAATGAAGTGCATGGAATTAAATCATAATACTCTCCACAACTTCCATCAAACACGTTAATCACTTATCATTTTAAGGAGAAAGATAAAGAAAACTACTAAAAATCTAAAAAGAAAATAAAACCACACTTTAGTTTAAAAATAGAAATCTTTGTCAAACCAACAAGAAGTCTCGATTAAAACTAAAAGTAGTTTAAAAATAAAGATAAAAAATTATCTCAAATCCTTCACCAAACTCTTAAAGTTTTTTTGAATCTCTTCTCTTTTACAACACTCTATACTCTTAAAATAAAACTAAAAACAAAAAGGAAAAAGTAAATTTTTGGTGCCTTAATCTCCCCACAAGATTCTCCACAATCTTCTCAGGACTTAATACTCTCTCCCTCTTCAAGCACCCATCTTAAATGTCTCAACTTCCTTCTTTTATAAACTTCCCAAGAGGTGCCTTGGAAATTCTTCAAAATGTGTCCATATTTGATGTATTCTCTAAGGGATGCCTCCTTTCAAAAGTATTTTAATAATATTTTTGTTCCTAGTTGTCATAACTGCCCTCTTTAGCCAATACGTGTCTCAAATGTCTCTTCAAAATTCAGTCAAATGAAGAAAACTACCAGATAACTACCTTTGACGCTTAAGCGAGGGGCCTCTGTCGCTTAGGCGTAGCCTTCTCTGTTTCACCGGCGCTTAGGCGCCAAAACACTTTTGTACAAATTTCACATTTTTGCTCCAAATTTGATCTTTTTTGCACTCTTTTTAAGCATTTTTCAACATTTTACTCATACCTGAAAGAAAAACATAAATACTTTTCATTAAAGTGCAATATCCGAAAAATAAGTATAAAAATGAGTCTAAAAACACTATATATTTTAAGTGTATCAACCAGTCCTATGTCTAAACTCATCATGTCACCAGTAAATCTTTGAGTTTGAATAAGAACTAAAATGTAGTGGACTAGCTAATCCAACTAAAACTAGAGAACAAATACAAGCCAAGTCAGAACAATATGCTAATGAATTGCCACCCTTATGACTAACTGAAATCAAAGAACTTTATCACAAACCTATACATCACAAAAAAAATCAAACATTCTATTCCACAAAAAAGAATAACACAACATACTACAACAACAAAAAAACATGGGTTGCCTCCCAAGAAGCACCTAGTTTAACGTCATCAGCCCAACGAATTCAGATACATACTCAAGTTGTCCAAGCATTAAGACCTCATCACTTATAGGCCTTTCTCTGCCTATGTAGGATTTAAGTCTTTATTTGTTCACTCTAAATACCATACTGCTTAGGATCGTTAATATTAATTGCACCAAAATGATAAATTTTAATTATAGTAAATGACCCTGACAACCTGGACTTAATTTTTTTTGGAAATAAATTCAATTGCATATTATATAGTATAACCTCTTATCCAAGTTCAAAATCTTTTCTAAGAATCATTCGATCATTCTAATTTTTTATATATTCTTTATAAATTTTTACACTTTCATATGATTCTTGTCTAACTTCCTCGAGTTCATTTAATTTCAATATTCTTTTCTCACCAGCTTCTTTCATAGTTATAATAATATTATTTAACAGCTCAATAACTTTATATTTTAATTCCACTCGTAAGTGACAAGATTTTTTAAAAATGAGCCGATTTGGAGATATTTTTATAAGAGTTTTGTAAAAAATCATATATGACCATAATTCATCATGTAGTCTTAAAGACCAGTCCTCTCTACTTGAATTGACAGTTTTTCCTAAAATCCTTTTGATTTCTTATTTGATAGTTGTGCAAAACCACTAGTTTGAGTATGATAAGTTGTGTTTATTTTATGTTTAATTCCAAATTTAGCAACTAGCTTCTCAAATTTTTATGCTTAAAATGACTTCCTTAATAACTAATGATTACTCTAAGCATGCTAAATCTATTCAAGATATTCTTCTTTAGAAATATTGCAGCACTTTGAGCATCAAAATTTGGAATAAAAACAATTTCAATTCATTTTGAGACATAATCTATAGCTAGTAGAATATATAGATTTCTAAAAGATGGCACAAATGGTCTTATAAAATATAAACCCTAAACATAAAAAATCTAAATCTCCAAAGCAAAATTTAGGGGCATTTCATCTCGCTTAAATATAGTGTCTGCTCTCTGTCATCTATCATAAGTTTTTATGTATGTATTCACTTCCCTAAATAGAGTGGGCCAATAAAATTCATATTGTAAAATTTTAAATGTAGTTTTATCAACTCCAAAATATCCCTCAAACTAAAAATCATGGAATTTCTTAATATTTTACTTGATTTATTCTAATGGTACACATCTTATGATTACTTTATCCTTATAATTTTTATAAAAATATAGTTCATCCCAAAAGTAGGCTCTAGCATCGTGAATGAAATTTGTTATTTGTGGTATGTTAATGCATAGGACATAATATTACTAACAATAAAATTAACTATGTCAGCATACCAAGGAATGTGCCACTCAATACTAACATATAGTTGCTCATCTTCATGAGTGCGTTAATTTTCCTGATCTTGTCTGGATAAATGGTCAACAATTTCATTATTATATCATTTTTTATCCACTGCTTCAATTTCAAACTCTTGCATTAAAATGTCCCATTTTATCAATCTTAGTTTAACATTCTTCTTTGACATAAGAGATCTAATAGTAGAGTGATCGATATTAACTATAAACTCGATTTCGATTAAATAAGATTTGAATTTATCAAAAGTATATATCATAGTCAATAATTCCTTCTCAGCAGTATTTTAATGGATTTGAACTTCATTACGAGTTTTACTGGCATTGTAAATAGATTTAAAAAATATATCGTGTCTTTGTCCTACAAGTGCCCATTAACAAAATCAGTAGCATCACACATCAACTAAATCAGTCTCCCCCGATTAGGTGAAGCTATAATAGAAGCAGTGACTAATTTTTATTTCCATATATTAAAAGCATTTAGTCAATCTTAATTAAAAATAGATACATTAACTTTGTTTAAAAGATGGCATAAAGGCATGGCAAATTTAGAGAAATCCTTTATATAACACCTAAAAAATCTAGCATGTCCCATAAAACATCTATCTCCCCTCACAGTTGTAGGTTGAGGTAGCTTTTTAATTACTTGAATCTTTGTTGGGTCTGCTTCCATACCTTTTTTAGATATTGTATGTCCCAAAACAATACCTCCTACGATCATGAATTGCCATTTCTCCCATTTGAGAACAAGGTTAGTCTCTTCACAGCATTTTAGAACATATGCTAACTGATCTTAACATGAATCAAATGAAGTTCCGAATATTGAGAAAACATCCATCAAAATTTCTATCCCTTTCTCAAATATGTCATAGAAAATATACACCATACATCTTTGAAAAGTTGCAAGTGCATTACATAACTCAAATGACATTCTTCTAAAAGCAAATATCCCATATGAACTTATGAATGTGGTTTTTTCTTGATCTTTAAGAGCTATAGGTATTTGATGATATCCATAATATTAATCTAAAAAGCAAAAGTATCAATGAGTAGCTAGCCTATCCAAATTCTGATCCAAAAAGGGTAAAGGAAAGTGATCTTTCCTAGTGGTTGAATTCAATTTCCTATATTCAATACAATATTGCCACCTAATCACATGTCTGATATGAATTAGTTCATTATGTTCATTTACATATACTGCCACTCCCTCATTTTTAGGAAGTCAATGAATAAAGCTAACCTAAGAACTATCTAATATAGGATAAATAATACCAGCTTCTATTCACTTCAATATTTACATTTTTAACTACTTCTTTTATAGTTGAATTTAATCTTCTTTGAGGACCTTTCCAGGGTTTATGATTACCTTCTATTAGGATCCTATGCATATAAATAGAGGGACTAATTGCCTTAGTATCTTTTAAGGTCCATCCAAACGCTTTCTTATAATTTCTTATAATTTTCATTAATTATTTATCTTTTAAATGAGTTAAACTTGAGGATATAATAATGGATAATGTAGAAGACTTCACTAAATAAGCATATTTTAAGTGAGTAGGAAGCACTTTCATCTCAAGTTTAGGGGTTTCGTCAATAGAAGGAAAAATAGGTTTACTATTTTTTGTTGTATCTAGAATTTCAAAGTTCTCCTGAACAAATTTTGAATCTTCAGTACTTAGTATGTCCAACTCATCTTGAACGTCTGGATTTTTCTCATCATCTAACTCTAGTTCTATTGATTTAACTTCATAGCTTTCTCTGAAATGACTACCACACAAATAATCAATAAAGTTTATTCGAAAACACATATATTCATTTTATTCGGAATGACATTTGATATATTTTAAAATATTAAATGTAACTTCCTGGTCGTTTACTTCAATTATTAATTCACCTTTTTGCATATCTATCATAGCTCACCAAGTAGCTAAGAAAGGTCTACCAAAAATGATCATAATTTCTTTATCTCACTGCATATCTGACATAATAAAATAAAAGTGAAGATGAATTTATTCACTTCAACTAAAACACCTTCTATAACCCCCATTGGATAAGTGATCGATCAATTAACTAACTACAGGGTTACAGTAGTAGGATACCCTTCTCCTATTCCTAACCTTATAGAAATAGATAATGACATAAGATTTACACTTGCTCCAAGATTGCATAAAGCTTTTCTAAAATAATCTTTCTCATAATGCATAAGGAATAATAAGGCTCTCAAGATCTGTATGTTTTTGAGGAATCTTCATTTGAAATATTGTGTTGCACTCCTCACTAAGTGCAACTATCTCATAAAATTTAAACTTTCTTTTCTTGTTAAGAATGTTCTTCATGAAGTTTACATAACTAGGACATTTTCTCCAAAGGTTCAACACAAAAATGTTAATAGTTAACTTCTTAAATATTTCTACAGTTGTTGATATAACTTTTATAGTTAAAGACTTTGAGGAAATAAAGGTGGTGGTCTTCCTAAGTTAATCTTAGTTGAGAAGGTTGGTTCTAATTCCATGGAAATATTTTCCTTGGTTTTTTTGGTTTCCACAGTCTCTTTTTCAATATCAATCTTTTTTTTAACTATATCCTTTAATTCTCTTCCACTTCTTAATTATAAAATGTTAACATGCTCATTATTCTTCTCCTTAGAGTTTATCTCAGAGTTTCTAGAAAGAGTTCCTTGAAGCCTTTTGCTAAGTGAGTTAGTAAATTGTTCTAACCAATTCTCTATATTCCTTATTGTTGCACCTTGTCTTTAGTTGATTCCCCATATACAACAAAACCTCCTCCAACGGCAACTTCTTCTCCTTAATTTGTTGATTATCATTAATTTCTGGTGGATAAGAAGAGCAATAGTTGGTACTAACCTAGTTATTCAATTTTCTAAAAGATTTTCTTGGTTATTAACTCATTGTTGGTTTCTTCCACAAGAATTATTATTCCAGTTAAAATTAGGATGGTTTTTCTAAGTTGGGTTATAAAAGTTGGAATGAGAATTGTTAGGTCTATTGTTAATTGCATTTAGAATCTCAAATAATGAAGTACTAGAATCAACCATTTGTCCAAACAAATTTTCCTCATTTACTATAGGTACTTGAGATTGGTTCATTCCAAATTAATCTAACTTCCTTGATATTACTGCTACTTGAGAAGTAAGAATTGAAAGCACATTAGTATCATGCACACTAGCTACCTTTCTAGGATTTACCCTTTCAGAAGGCCATTGGAAATGGTTTGTAGCTATCTCTTTAATGAAAGAGTAATCCTCATAAAATGGCTTCAACTTGAGTCAACCACCAACGACAACATCAATAATAGATCTAAGGGATCCTACTAAACCAATTTAAAAGTTTGAATAATTAACCAATCGGGCAGAGCATGATGTGGACACTTCCTAAAAGGTACTTAAATCTCTCTTATGCTTTGTATATTGAATCACCTTCATACTGGCAAAATAAGGTAATATCATTCCTAAGTTTAGCAGTTTTTGAAGGTGGAAGATACTTAGCTAGGAATTTTTGGGCTAAGTCACCCTAAGTCCTAATTGATCTAGGTGCTAATGAGTTTAACTACATTTTAGCTTTATCCCTTAAGGAAAAAAGTAAAGAAATATAAATTTAATAGTATTGTTTGACACACCATTAAAACAAAATGTAGCGCATAGTTCTAGAAAACTTGCTAAATTTTGGATCTTCAGATGGGGTTTCCCCAAACTAGTTATTCTACACCAATTGGATAATAGTAGGTTTCAATTCAAATATGTTAGCTTCTATGTTAGAAATTTGAATACCTAAGTGAATTTCATCTTTTTTAGCATCTGTGTAATACCTTAGTGGTCTGTGTGCATTAGGATGTTCATTAATTGGTATTTGGCTATCAAAATTGTTTTGCTGTATACTTTTCATTTTGGCTACAACTTCATGAAGTCTTTTCTATTTCTTAGTTTCACAACTTATGGTACTTGGCACCAGAAAACTTGATGTACTCCCTAGCAACTTAATTGAATTCTTAAAATTAAATGTTCTTGCACAATGGGGTTTCTCACAAAGTATACAAATCATTTCAATAATATAGGGTTCTATTGAGTTTGGATTGTCGATCCCATAAAGAACGAGGTAATGACTCCTTTAAGAAAAGTTCTAGTTTACTTCTTATAGGTATTTGTTTAGAATGTCTATTAAGGTGGTTTTTCTAATAACTTCTCCTAAATTACAACATTATGTTTAAAGCTAAACCTAACTAGATTAATTTGTTTGGTGAATATCATGATGTAAAAGTTAACTTTCTTTTGTGATTGCATAAGTAGATTGTAGGATCAAATACTAAGAGTTGCTTATGTGGTAAGTGAAAAATAGGAAAATAACTCTTATTTAACCTCTTTCGAGCATGTAAAGTAGTTTGGTTAACCTAGTTTTAGATCATAAAACCCTAGATTGAACCCATCAAAGTGTATTTCCCTATCTATTTTCATTGCATATCATCTACTTTCAGCATAACCTATAGAGTAATGTGAATGCTCTAGTTGTTCTTCCATTGCTCTCCTGAGCCCTAATGGATCACAAAAAAATTTAACAATTCATATGGCCAGTAAGAAAAGTAAATGAGGCATAAAAGAATTATTATCACATTGATATCAAAAAATAATTCTAAAATCACTCTAAACATCCGACTCAAGTGTAAAAAAAATCTACTCACAAAGCATGAAGAACACCATAGAAATCCTCATCATTTAATGAAGCAAATCCAATAAATATGTGTTTACAATAAATACAAGATAAATAGTAACATGATTCTTAACTTTTCTTATATGAAAAAAGATGAATAACCACTTCCACAATGTATCCAAGTGCTCCATGCAATGCTGGAATGATCCATTTACAGATTTCTCTCAAAACCTCTCACTAATCTCTCAAGAAAAGTGGAAAATACCAAAACCTGGATCTACCTAAGACTCCTTTACCTTTCACTACTTCTTTAAGGCATCCAAAGTCTAAGTGTCTTCCCTCGAATTGCTTAAATCAACCCCTAACTCCCAAGGTCATGCTAAAAAATAGTAGAAACTACTCAGAAACTAGCCAACACCTTGGCACCAAAGAGCTGACACCTAGGTATCAGCCTCTCGATTTAAAAAACTAGGTTTACATAGGCACATAATAACCTGACATCAAGGTGCTTCGGTGGAGTGCCTTGACACCTAAAAGCTGGTGCATAAGCTAAATTTTGATTGAGAACTTCTTCTTAGAGCTTGGGGAAGCTTTAGGAAGAATAATTTGCATAATATATAGACTTTATTTCCTTTTTGATCAACCTCTTCTTCGAAAGTAAATTATTCTATGAGAGGTTCTTCAGGTAAGTTTTCTTTAAGAAGAGGAAAATCTTCATAGGAATTTAAGTCAACTTCTTAAAAAGGTTCCATGATTACTTGTGATGGGCTATTCAGTACAAACACAACTTTATCAAATAACCCAAAGTTAGTTACTTGAAAGCAAATAACTTCATTAACCAGTGAATTGAGATCTTGATAATAGTAAAATATCGAGTTCAGAGAATCCATTTTAGGACTTCTTGAAGAAGAGTAGAATGTCAGAATTTCATCTTAGAATTGTTTTTTAAACTGGGAAATTTTGTTATTTTGTTTATTTTTAATGTCATTTTGCCTTGTCATTGTAGAAGATCTCAAATCTGGTTCATCACAAAAAGCTCTTAGAATCAAAGAGTTAATTAATAGCAAGTAAAAGGCATGATCCAATTAGTAAAAAGACAAAAAAAATTTAGATAAAGAACAAATGAATTAATCAGAGATGGGGAGAAAGAATACTCCCCAGTAGAGTTGACATTCTCTTATCTCTATCAGAATGTCACAGTAGTTGCCAATTTCCATCATGATGTTATTGGTTTATTATCATTGTCCAATGGAGTCGCCACTTTGTTTATCTATTTTATTGCCCTATTCTTCAAATTACTTATTTTATTTAGATCATATGAATAATTTTAAGATATGAAGCAACTTGAAGAAGAAGGAAAAGGTAAAATAAAAATAGAAAACAAAAAAAAAATTTCATAGGGATCTCATTATGATAACTATTTTAGAGAATTTTGGGGTGTTTGTTTCTAGAGATTCTCATCCATATGAAAATCCCAGAACCAGAGATTTTAGGAGTATAACTTATTCTGAGTTTCTCAATCCCCTATAAGGACAAACCCTTATAGTTAATTACATCTTAAGCAATTAAAAATTTCTTAAGAAAACTCATGATTAAGGTTGATCATTTGTTCTCAAGAAAATTATTTAAGTGTCAAGGTCGTAGAAAAAAATATTTGATCTTAAAGGTAATGGATTTCTGAGAATCCAAAACTACCCTACAGGTTTTATTTTGTTATTTTATTTTGTTGTTTTATTTTTTTATGTCAATTTATTTTTTTGTTGTTTTGTTGTTTTGTTGATGTTGTTGTTTTGTTTTGAGGTTTATAGTCCTGGATTTAGAATATTGTACCTGTAAAATAGAGTTAACACACCCTAATAACATGCAAAGTAAATCTAAAGCGCAATTTGCCGTATGTCTTAAGCAAACCTACAAAACTGAACATGATTAGCATGAAATCATGTTTTAATTTTTCAATTTAGTTGGTTGAATAATTTTAAGCAGCAGTCAAGATGTCTATGGCTCTGTCATCCCAGAGCTATCGCGATATTCAAATCTACTTAGTTTGAATGGTGTTTGAACTAGGACCAGAAGATTCTTATCAACAACCCTAATTTGCATCATCCAAGAAATCTTCCTAGATCGGGTTTAATTCAAGTTATAATGTCTTATTCAGATTTTAGGGGTTAGAAAATTTTAAGTTGTTTACGATTTATTAAGAAATTAAATTTTAAATTTTTTCCATTTATTTTTGTTTAGGATGACCTCATTAGTATCCCATGGTTCCATCATCTCGGGTCATTATGTTTGCATTTTGAATAGCCACAAGTGGTTAGAAGATATTTTTTTAGCAACCATGGGTTAACTCCTCCAAAATATCTTCTCAAACCTAGTGGCATTTTTAGGTTCAATTTTAAGTTTTAGTATCTTTTAAAGTGCTTTTTATGTAATTTGTATTTTGTCATGAATTTCATTTTATTTATGTTGCTAGATTAGTAAGTTGAATTTATATCAATTTTAGTTCTTTTTGTCATTCATTTTAGGTTCGATGTCGGTTAGACCTAAGGAAGTTTTGTTAAGGTCTAATAAATTAGACATATGATTCAGGTTCAGTGTTGGCAGAACCTAAAAGCGGTTTAATAAAGTTTGATGTGGATTAGACTTTAAAATTTAGGTTCAATGTAGATAGAATCTATGATTTAAAGTCATTTTAAGTTCAATTTGGGTAGAACTTAAGATTGATGTTACTTAGATTTAATTTTGTTAGAATCTAAGGTTTAAGCTCATTTAGGTTCAATTTGGGTAGAACCTAAGATTTAATGTCATTTTGGTTCAAATTGAGTAGAACCTAAGGTTTGATGTTACTTAGATTCAATTTTGGTAGAATCTAAGGTTTATGTTCATTGAGGTATAATTTGGGTAGAACATAAGATTTGATGTGGGATTTGAAGTCATTTTGGTTCAATTTGGGTAGAACCTAAGGTTTGATATCATTTAGGTTCAATTTTAGTAGAACCTATGATTGAAATAATTTAGGTTCATTTTAAATAGAACCTAAAGCATGAAATGGTTTAGGTTTAGTTTAGGTGGACCCAAGATTTAGGTTATCTAAGGCTTAATTTAGGTTGAACCTAAGGTTTAGTTTTATTTAGATTCAATTTAGGTAGAACCTAAGTCTTAAGTTCATTTAGTTTCAATTTAGGTTGAACCTAAGGTTTAAGTTGACTTACGTTCAATTTGGGATGAACCTAAGATTTAAGTGTACTTAGGTTCAATGTAGGTTAAACCTCAGATTTTAGGTTGACTTTGGTTCAATGCAAGTTGAACCTAAGTTTTAAGATGGCTTAAGTTCAATGAAAGTTGAACCTAAGGTTTAAGTTGACTTAGATTTGATATAGGTTGAACCTAAGGTTTAGATTGAGTTAGGTTCAATGTGGGTTGAACTTAAGTTTACGTTAACTTAGGTTCAATGTGGGTTAAACTAAGGTATACCTTAACTTAAGTTCAATGTGGGTTAAACCTTTGATTTTAGGTTGACTTAGGTTTAATTTGGGTTGAACCCAAGGTTTAGGTTGACTTAGGTTCAATGTGGGTTAAATCTAAGGTTTAGGTTGAAGGAATAAGCCTAAATTAAGTAATGCTTAATGAATGTTTCAAGTCTAATTTAGGTTAGACTTAATTAGGGTTTAGATTTACTTACGCCTAATGTAAATAAGGCTTTAAGTTCTAATTAAGTCAAATTAGGATTAGACTTAATTAGGGTTTAGGTCTGCTTAAGCCTAATGTAGTTAAGGCTTGAAAATTGATTAAGCCTAATTAGGATTGGACCTAATTTTGGTTTATGATTAATTAAATCTAATTTAAATAAGATTTAATTAAATTAACTAGGTCTAATTAGGGTTAGACCTAATTATTATTTATTGTTAGTTAAACCTAATGTAGTTAAGGTTTAATTAGATTAATTAGTTCTAATTAAGTTTAGTGTTAGTTAGGGTTTAAGGGTTAATTAAATCTGAGTTAAGTAAGGTTTAAATAGATTAATTAGGTACAATTAGAGTTATACCTAAATTGGGGTTTATGGTTAATGAAACAATGTAAGTAAGGATTAATTAGGTTTATTTTGGGTTTGACCAAATTAGGGTTTATGGATTAATTAAGTCTAATAAGTAAGGTTTAGTTAGATTAATTAGGTCTAATTTGGGTTAGAACTAATTTGGTTTAAGGTTAATTAAACCTAATTTAGGTAAGGTTTAATTAGATTAATTGGGTCTAATTTTAGTTAGACCTAACTAGGTTTAGGGTTAACTAAGCTAATGTAAGTAAGTCTTAATTGGATTAATTAGATATAATTTGGGTTAGATCTATTTATGTTTTGAATTAGTTAAGCCTAATGTAACTAAGGCTTAATCTGATTAATTAGGTCTAATTTGGGTTATACCTAATTTGGTTTATGATTAATTAAGCCTAATGTAAGTAAAAATTAATCTAATTAATTAGATCTAATTTGGTTTAGACCTAAATAGGTTTAGGGTTAATTAAGTCTCATGTAAGCAATGGTTAATCAAATTAATTAGGTCTAATTTTGGTTAGATCTAACAAGGTTTAGGGTAATTAAGTCTAATGTATGCAAGGCTTAATCATATTAATTAGGTCTAATTTTGGTTAGACCTAATTGGGTTTTGGGTTTGGGTTTGTTTGGGTTGAACTTAAAGGTTTTCATTTAAGTTTGGGTTTATATGGATTAAACCCAAAAGTTAAAGGTTTGACTTGAGCTCATGTGAATTGAACTCATAGAATTTTGGCCTTGGGTTTGGGTTTGGGTTTGGGTTCATGTTGATTGAACCTAAATGTCTAAGGTTTGATTTGAGTTCATTTCAGGTTGGACCCAAGGTATTCCAACTTTGAATTAAGTCTATGAAGGTTGAGCTTAAGTATGATGTGGGTTCATTTAGTTTGAACCCATATGGTTTGGACCCAAAGATTTAGTTGGGGGGGGGGGGAGAACTAAACCCAATGTTGGCTAGGAATCTTAGATCTAATTTAGAAATTAGATCAAAAGACTTGGATTAGGTCAATCCTATTTGTCATTCAAGGCAAAAATCCAAGCTTAATGAACTTTAGTGTTTTTTATGTAAATTAAAAAATTTACAAATTTGACCCTAAAAGGTAAAAAAATATCATTTTAAAATTTTTAAAGGCTAAAAGTAGTCATTTAAAGGTTTAAATTTATCACCGTAAATTTCTTTTTTAGCCAATTTCCTATTTAAATTCCATTTTTCTATTTTTTTATAATTATATTTGGAAATAATTACAAAATTTGGTGAAAGTTGGTAAATTTGGTTATATGGATTTTTCTTGAGTTTAGAAAAATCATGGAATGTTTCTAAGGGTGTAAGGACTGATCCCTGAAAATTTCATAATTTTTTGGTTTATAAATAATTTTTAATAATTAAATTACTCTAGAGAGTAATTAATTAATTAAAAACTAAATATAATATACCAATTTCAAATTTCACTTTTATAATTTTCTCCTCATTTTTTGAATTTAGTAGTTTCTTTATTATATTTTTATTATGTTTCCTTGTTAAGATATGATTTTTCAAATGTTTTGTGTATTTTCTGACTTAATTAAACCATGTTTTTCTATTAATGAATGCAAGTGCTAGTGCGATACTCGGATCCGTCAGACTCCACACGGCTGCGATGTGCTTTACACATGGGTTGCCACATGACCCATTGGTTAACCAGTTTCATATGGACAGATCATTGGTTCAACCAAATCAGGGTCATTCATTTTTGATAGACGGAAATGAATGGTATTAGTTCATCGTCCCCACGAGACGATTCACCGAGTGCCATCCACCTTTGAATGCTAAGATCTCGCTCGTTTCTCAATGGATTTAGACGAAATTTCTTTCTAAAGCATCATCTCGATGAGACGAATCAATCCATATGGTTAGATGCCTATGGATTCATCATTCTCTTCATAATGTGTGAAAATCAAGCATGAAATTAGGGTTAGAAGCTTGTATCTGGTCTCAAGAGGTAAGGCCTCAATTGAGCTTGTTTGGATCGGTCATTATGCCTTGCAAAGTTCCTTCTTAGCTCAATTTGGAGTAAGATTGAGTCTAGGTATATCCTTGGTGAAAAGGTCCCACATTTTCACCTAGAAATGGGTTGGACCGAGCAGGGTGGGCCAATCTTGATTAGGAACTTCTTTCTAGAGCTTGGGGAAGCTTTAGGAAGAGTTAAGTTGGAGTTTTGGAGAGATTTGTGTCAACCCCAAAATTTTGACCTGAATTTCTAATCCAAAGTTGGAGCTTTCTATAAAATATTAAAGGTTGAATTTATGGGGTTTTTGCTACCTAGAGTGTAGAGAGAAAATTTACTTTTGATGATCATAGGCTTTTAGGACTCTCTAGGTTCTACTTCCCTTTGAGATCTCAAGCTAGCCATTGTATAACCATGGAGAAGCCATAGATGAGCATGAATTCATTTGGAGGAAGAAGGAGGTATCTCAGATGGTTCAGAGAGGATAAGGGAGAGAAATTTTAGCTGTAGATATCACTATTCACCCATTTCTATGGTACCTTCATCATGAGCCTGAAAATGGTAAAGATGATGATCAAGGCATGTCTTCTTCCTATTGGGGGGGAAATGAGGTGGAGAAGGACCCCAGAGATGAGTTGGCTTATCCACTCCACCTAGACCTATGGAATGATGAGGTGGAATTTTAATGGAATGACACCTAATATTCCCTAATGATGACTTTCAAAAAAGTCAAAAATGTTTGGCTTTAAGTGCCTTAATGGGTTTTCATGGGTTGAGTGTGTCATGGTGGTTTTTATGGGTTATGAGGAATATTCCCCTCATGATGACTTTCAAAAAAGTCAAAAATGTTTGGCTTTAAGTGCCTTAATGGGTTTTCATGGGTTGAGTGTGTCATGGTGGGTTTTATGGGTTATGGGCAACCCAATAGTAATCCTTCATGGGTTAGATTTGAGATTAAGCATTAAGCATGGGTTTGTGCTTTTTAGTTGTTAGGTATGGGTTTATGTGACCATGAGTTTAGGTCAGGAGTCCTAATTTTCATTCTCTTTAATTAATTAAACATTTAATGAATTAAGAGAATTGAAAAATTTACCAAAAGACCATGAATTGACAAAACATAGTGTAGGGTTGACCATTTAAGTCCTAAAGTTGACCCATTAAGAAAGTTTGAACAATTAGATCTAGGGTTGACGAATTGATCAAGTTTGACCAATTAGGTACTAGGGTTGACCTATTGATCAAGTTTGATAAATTAGGTCCTAGGTTTGGCCAAATGGTCAATGAAGTGACCATTGGGTCTAGGGTTGAACAAATGGTCAATGTGGTGACCATGAGGTTTAAAGTTGACCAAATGGTCAATATGGGGTAACCATATGATCCAAGGTTCACCTAAAGGTCAATGTGGTGACCTTTGGGTCTAATGTTGACCAAATAGTCAATATGGGGTGACCATTGGGTTCAAGGTTGACCAAATGGTCAAGAAGGTGGCCATTGAGCCAAGGTTGGGGATTTTCATCATTGATTTGAACAACCTAGGGTGTCATCATGATTTTGGCGCAAAATAGGCACCTTTAAGATTTGGTTTAATTTTTAGGGTTTATTAAACCCTAGGTGGGTTGAAGAAGTCAATGTTGGTAGACTTATTCCCAAGATAGATTTAATGGTCTTGATGATCATTGAATTTTTAGGAGGGTGTTTAGAGATACTTAGCTAATGTGGATAGCCGAAGACATGTCTTGTCTATAGATGTCAATTTGTGGTATGTTCTCATATAAGTGAGCTCAACAGTATCCTACCTATTATACTTGTTAGAAAAACACAAAAATAAAATTCTTTAAAGTGCAATATCATTTAAAAGAATGTGCAAAATATAATGAAAATTGAGCATGCTTTAAGATAAATTAAAAAGCATAAAGTATCTCAAGTTAAATAAAAATATTTTAATTTTAATTTTCTAATTATTTTGAGGCTACATAGGATTCATGTGAAATTTATTAAATAGTAAGAATAATTATTAGAGCATGAATTCCAGTCCCACCCTTTAATGAGTATTAACATTTCAATAAAAGTCTTTACGTAATCTAAGTTACTGAGATTCCTAACATGAGTTCCCACTTTATAGTATAATAATTTTCTAAATTATGAAAATTATTTCAAGGCAAGTAAACATACATCACTCTCTCCACCAAACTTATTGTCAATCTTACGCATGATATGGGAAAATTTGTTGGAAAGGACAAAAGAATGGCATGTAATATTAGAGATTTATACTAGGTAATTCACATGATATGGCGACAGTGCAAGAAGGTCAACACATGTAAACTAATAACTCGGGAAAAATTTTCAAAAAAAATTCAAATGAAAATTTAAAATAAATTTCAATGCAAATTTTTAAACAAATTTCAAAACAAATGAAAAAGTAAAAACATTCTCAAAACATCAAATAACTCTTGGCTTGCCTCCCAAGATACCACTTGGGTTAGTGTGCTTTGTCTGACATAAAAGTCTTCCTCTATGATAAAATTTCCAGTTTAGTAATCTACAATCAATTGCCCAATCCTTTTTGGACTTAAAGTTTTTATTAAATCCTCAATTTCCAGAATTTTTGTAACTATTCCCTCTTAGTTTGATAGAAGTTTTCTAGAGGGTATGTATGGTTTTATTCAGATTATCATTCTTAAGGGTATATTCTAAATCAAGAACTCTCCTAATTAATTTTCTTATTTTTAGTTATGTGTTCTCTTTATCATTTTCAAGAAATGGATCCTAAGAAGTTGAATCATGCTTTCCTAAATTTTTAGTTGGGTTCTCCCAATGTTTTTCTTGTTTAGATCAAACTATAACAGGTTACTATCATGTCTTGGTGTCCCTAGTACCACTCATATGGGTTTTCCTTTAGGCCTAATCATTTCCCTAACAATGATAGGAGATGACTTAAAAAAGGAGCATATTTTTCCTCAATGATTATCTAATAAAATTCTTCCAACACAACTTGCTCTTTGGGTTTCAATTATTCAGATTCAAAATCATGGCTAATTGCTACTTCTAACATCCTTTGGGATTCACTGATTAATAGGTTAGCTAGCTGCCTAATTTTATTTTATAGGTTTCTAAGTGTTTTTTATTTGCTTTGTAATTCCTTCCCCATATTTATCACAAATTATTCCAAATACCTATTTTCTTTAAGGTAGTTAATATCTTGGTTATTTCAACATTCTATAGGATTGGCTTGGGTGTTGCATCACTACTTATTTTCTAAACTTGGGCTTTATCATTACAATTATAATTTGAGGAAGTTGACAAACTTGATTTGTAGCTATTGGAATATGGGCATCAAACCTAGTTCCTATCATAAAGTTTTATAAATTCATGTGAAAGCTAGCCATCAATGGGTTGGCATACTCAAGAGAGGAATTTAATAGTCTTAAAAATGTATTAAATAAAAATTGTATGAAATGTGTTAAGATTTCTAGATATTTAAGGTTTATACTCCTGAGACACTGGTAGTATGATTTATCAAAATATTTCTATGGAACCCACACTATTTTTGAAAACATGGGGTAAAAGTTTCTTTCTAAGCCTATGCCTAGGTTAAAAGATAAAGTATAAACCCATAAAATTTCACTCAACCTTGTGGCATACCCTAGGATTCATCTGATAACCTTATATAGATTGCAAAATCCTAACTAGAATATGTTTATTTTTTCAAATTTTTGTGCTTAACCTATTCATTCCACTATGAAACATGTGTGTGTGTGCTGGTGTACACTCGCACTCGTAAATGTGGAGCTACTTGTGCAAAATCCTAGTTTTCATCTATTTGGCTCCCAATTCACCACTTATCCTTTCCCAAATAACATAAACCCTAGAACTTGCATAACACAAAAAAACTACATAGCTCAAGAATATCATCATGATAAATAAAGAAAACCCATATTATATATAATGTAGTGAAATCACCTAATTTTACCTCATATCAATTTGCATGATTCTTATAATAATATCATGTCATATCATCTAGTATGAGTCATGCTACCTAGAACATGACTTCATCTATCACATCATGCCACTTCATATACCATCTAATTTCACCTGATATCGGTCATGCCACCTAGCACATGACTCGATTTAGTGAACTATGTCACTCCACCTAGCGTATGACTCCAACTAGCATGAGTCATATCACATAGAATATATGGCATCACTCAGTTTTGCTATAGGCATATAATGGCTTCGAAACACAATCGTACCACCAAGAAAGATTGTGTTCTTCAATGCTTTTGTTTTTTTTCATGTATGATTGCTTCACCTCAGGCCATCATTTTTATCAAGTGAATCAGACATATTTATATGTTTTTTGATGTGAGTATTTCCACATAGCATAGTATTCACATCTAAGATATCATATTGTGCTCATTATGATCGCTCAAACCTAGCTTGATAACCTGACCCACAATTATGTTAATATTTATATTTCTTAAAATTATCAAAAACTTGGCCCAATCTATATTTAACAGCTAGTGTGAATGAAATGATTTAGAAAATAGATAATAAGCCATCACACTGGGGTACTATGCAAGTATACATATCATTTTAAGTAATATAAGATTTTCCTTAAAAACCATAACATTGATCCCATAAGGAAAGCAGAAATTCTTATCAATGACTTGCAAAACTTTTATTTAAATTGCAGATAAATATGATAAGAGAACAATGTAGATATGTTTGCAATGGTTAAAATAAAATTTTAGCAGGAAGTAACAACTAAGTTTAAATGTTTAATAAAGTTCAAAAAACTAATGTAGTATAAAAATGTGTTTGAATTTTATGAAAAGATCTTTCCCCTTGCAAACCGATGTTAATCAATGAGGATTTGATTTTGGCCTCTCACTTCCAAATTACCCATTGAGTCTTTTCTATAGGACCTATTAGGGACCCTTACGATCCAAACTCTAGACTGAATTGATAAAAGAATCTAGTCTGATACCCTATAAACATCAGTTCTACGCCCATCAAAACTTATCTATCCAACTATTTGCACTCTCCTTTATGTGATCACAAGGATTCAACCCAAGTTGAAATGTGGTACTTACTAGTTGGTGAAATTATAGCCCTCCGAGTTCATTATGTTTCTCAACGAATTTTAACAAAACAAATGACCAGTTTGCAAAGTAAATGAAGAACTGGTGAAAATACCATCACAATGTTTTAAAATAAAAAGAAATCTTTAAATCATTATCATCCCACCAGATAAATTTTTTAATGCAAGGAGAAAGAAAGGGAACTACATAGACTTCATGGAGATAAAACAAAAACACATAATTTGTATTCAAAGCAAATTCTTACAACAAAAACTTAATCACAAATGCAAGATACTTATCTTTATGACTTCTCCCCAAGAAAATCTTGAAATTCCCTTAAAGCAATCTCCAAACGCTTACACAAAACAAAGACTCTCGCTCACACACACACACACACACACACACACACACACACACACACACACACACACACACACACACACACACACACAC
>JXCR01120962.1:284662-318701 GCA_002079205.1 Phalaenopsis hybrid cultivar
ACACACACACACACACACACAAACACACTGAAAGCTTCAGAAAGTCTTCTCCATTACATCTCCAAAATACTCCCTTTTCATCCATAATTTGGCCCTATTAATAGGCAACTAAAATTCACCAAGGGTCACTTCAAGCATCCCTTCAAAATTTGGCCAAATTTATTGGATATTTGATAATCCCCTAGTGTGTGTTGTTTTTCTGCGTGCTTATGTCAATTTAAATCCCTGGTATAATGCCAAAAACTTGACCCATCCTAAAATTACGAAGTAATTTAACTATAAAAAATATGGCCAAATTTTTAACCACATTTATATTAAGTATTTAACATGTAAAATTGAAATGTTATATAAAATACATAAAATAGTGCACACACCCAGAGTTCTATGCAAGTGCACATATTGCTTCAAGTAATATAGGGTTTTCTTTAAGAAACTCAGTATCAATCCCACAGAGAAGCGCAGTAAGAAATCTCTTAAGCTAATTGTAGCCTAATAGTATCAAGTCATAGTTTGAAAGATGGAAATTCTTATGATAATGACATAAATCAAAATATTCAAACTATACAAATTAAAGTAAGAAAGACATTTTAAAATGGGTTTACTGAATGCTAAAGAAAATGTAACTAAAAGAACTAATTTTACTAAACTTCAAAACTAAATTTGATAAGACTAAATAACGTTTTGTGAAGAAGGATTCAAATTTAAGAAATAATCATTCCCCTTTACAATGAGTATATGGATTGTGAAGAAATTAAAATCATTTAAAAATATATAACAATTGTTTTGTGTCAAATAGAAGCAGTCCCATTCTTTGCCATATTCTAAGTGTATAAACAACATTAATTAATCAAGATTTTGGTCCCTAATTCTATGGTTAGGCTGGGAGGATACCAGTTGCCACTCTAGAGCTCCCATCACTCCCTCACCTGAGGGCTAACAATCTCACATCAATTTCCAATCAACTGGACAAAATTGGGGAATTTAATTTGTCACTTTAAAATCTCCAATTCTACATCAAACAAAATATATTTCACTATTTATTTGCAGCCAATTCTATGGATGAATATTCTCCCATGAAACTTAACGTGATTCTCCCCAGCTTGTAGAAATCATAACCCTTTTGGAACATATGTTTATCAACACATTTTTACCTCTCAATTGGCCAAATCAAAAAGTAAATGAAGATTTGGGTTCAAATAATCACAAATTATTAATATTTAAAACCGTATAAAAAAATTAATTCTTCACAAATCCATATCCCAAAGTAGGGAAAAGGATAAAAAAGTCTGCTCATAACTCATGAGAAGGATACAAAAAAACATGGATTTCATAAATAAAAATAATTTTACAAAATAAAAGAAATAAAAGACACAACTTATCTCATTTGTAAGCAAATCCCTAGGAGTTCTCTTCAAGCCTTTTTCTCTTTACAAGCACTCACAATTCTCTCTTTGAAATGTCATGAAGAAGCAATCTTTCAACTTCCCTCTCCTGTTACAATCTGTGAAGAAAATATGCAATACCTTCCTCTCAATCTGAAGCCAATCACACATACACACAGACACATACACCTCATGCCCCTCCAACTCCTCAAGCCATAGACTTCCCTCTCTTTTATAAAAGGTTGCTTCCCTCCAGAAAGAATTCAAAATTCCTTCCAAAATTCTATCCAAATGCCAACTCTTTTGAATTCAAAAGACATGTCCGTTGATTTAAGAGACATATCCCTTCATAAAAGAACCTTACAAAGTGTCTATATGAATTGAATCACTCCAATGGGTGTTTAGAACAAGTGCCCCTTTGAAAATTAGCCCAAAATTCGTCTAAAATCGTCTTAATAAGCGAAAAGTCACCTCTAGTGCATCATGCACCACTTCTGGCTTATGATGCGCTAGTTCTCTAGATTTTGGTGCATCATGTGTTCATTTGCATGCTCCACTCTGTAGCAGTTCCACTATTTTGCTCTGTTTAGCTCCATTTCAGCTCCGTTTCACCCCATTTCAGTTGTGTTTTGCTCCTAACAGATATACCTACAAAATAAAGATGAAAATAACCTTTATTTAAAGTGTACTTTCTTTTAAAACATGTGAGAAATGTAAAGTATATTAAGAATAAAAAGACATATCGAAATGTGTCAAGTCAGAATTTTCTTTCTTGCTCGTTTTTACTCCAAATTACACCATTTTTGCTTCTTTTTCTCCAGAAGTTCATTTCTTGTACCTAAAACCATAAAAAATGTAAAATACCTTCCTTAAAAGTGAAACATAATTAAAAATTATTAAAATTGAATGTAAATTATATATGAAAAATATGTAATTTTTAGGCGTATTAAAATCCCCCAAACTCAAGTAACCCTTTTACCACATAAAAATATGACTTAGAATCGAGATTAACTTATAAACTTCTAAAATTTAGTTTAATAAATAAAATAGTATAATTTAAGAAATTTTTTTAATAAATTGGATTAAAACGCTAAGTATAAGAACACTTAGTAATCAAATTTAAGATTTCTGAATCTTTATTCATTTCAAGAAGAATTTCAATTTGTTATGTCAAGAATAATTAGAACATTCACATGAAAAAGAACATCATGAAAACTTTACTAGTAATGCTACTAATACTCCAATATAAGTTTAAAAATGTAATAAAGCCTTTTCCTTAAGTTGATTCAAGTGAAGCTAATTTTTTATTAGGCATCTCCTCAAGTTTCTGCTCACTCAATTTCTTTTCTTTTTCCTTCTTTTTTTCTTCTCTTCCCTTTTTTTCTCTTTTTTTTGTTATGGACCTTTTCAGTCCTTTCTTTTTTTTTAAGTGAGGATTACAATATCTGGATAGCCTTTAATAATTTTGAACTGCACTATCCTCTTCTTAAAGTTAAAACCTTTTACCTTTCTTCACTTTATAAATTCATATTAGTTTTGATGATTTTTCATAAAGCCTCATTCTTTTCTTTTTACATGAAACTCTAAGATTCTTAATACTTCAAAAATACAATTTCTTTTACTTTAAATAGAAAAAGATAGTCTTATCCTTTCATACCAAATATCTTTAACTTTAGAATTTATCTTCATTATTAAAAACTTTTACTTAAATTTACCATAATATTTACAAACATAAATTTAGTCATTTAATGTTAAACTCTAATATCCAATGTCATGTTAAATTAATTTTAAAAATATAGTTAATTGAGGACAAGTAAAATTTAGTTTACTTATTTTTAAAAGAAAATTTTCTTCCCCCCAAACTTGAATTTTTAAATATCTTACACTGAATTTCATAAAATGTAGCAGGAAAAAAAAGTAAAAGTTGAATCTACTAACTACTACAACATCCTATCAAATTCATATACGTTCGTAATCAGGATAGAATGACTGCAAGAGAAAGTAAATTCAGCCTAAAACATGCTTGCAGTAATATTAATTTAAAAGAAAGTATACCAAATTTAAAATTTATTTTTCTTCCTACCCCTAAACTTGATTTTAAACATGTATAACATTCAATACAGAAAATATAAGTAGGAAGAAAAATTGTATAGAAATTCTATCAATCATAAACATTTACAAGTATTCATTAGGACAGAACAATATGTAATAAAAAGCAAGTCTAAACACAAACATGCTCAATAAAATGGAAATAAAGATCTAACATTAAGAAAAGGTATTAACTTATGAATATGATTTTTTATGTGTTCTCCAAATCTTTATATTATTGTAACAAAAACACAAACACAAACACACATGATAAATGAGGTCAATTCTTCCCTTAACTCATCACATCTCACTATCTTACTTCCAATTTCTAATGAAATCACTACACAAATATATTTGGTACTTATAAATGATTTTATAGATTATAATCCTAAAGATAAAATTATTCTTGATATATTGGTTCACGAGCACCAACACCAGGCATCACCATATCTCTTAAGTAATCACCTTTAGCAGTTATAAGGATAGTGTAAATTGATCCACATGTTACTCATCAAATAGGTTAGCTACTCCTATCAAATGAAAACAAAGTCAGAGAAAAGAAGTAACAAAATTGAGATGGAATTATCACAGTTAAAGTTAATGCTGTCTCTTGTAAAACGTCAGTCTGAGTGAGACGCGAGTCGTATTAAACTCGTCAATCCAACTACTACAAAAGAGTATATAAGTCTAGCCATAATAAGAAGTTAAGAAATCACCTCCCTCATGGCACACAAAAATCAAATCAAACTACTAGCAATTCAAGCATCTACAAGTCATTAATATAACTGATTAATCCACACTAAAGCAAACACAATAAAACATTAATAATCATAACTCTTAAGCACATTAAATAAATCCACACTGATAACTATGGGATGCCTCCCATAAAGCACTTTTTTTAACCTCGCCAGCCCGACAAATCAATCACCCAATCTTTTCCAAATCCATAAATTCTTACAAAGTCCTTGAATTTAAATTTTTCTTTCAACTCTTTCTTTTAAGATTGATTCATATCCTTGATCCTCATATTTCTTTCTAGGTCCAATATTGTTCTAATGATTTTCTCAATTTTTATATTAAAATCATCCTTAAATTTTATAAGAAATGGATCTTTATAAGATACTTGAAGATCTCTCAAATTTTGGTTTGGATTCTCTCTAGATAATTAAAATTCTGGATCAAATTCTTCTAGGTTACTATTTTGTTCAAGGTTTTCCTTCAATTCTTTCCCTTGGTACAAAGTAAATGGTAGAGACGTTCTATCTATATTTATCTTAGTTGAGGAAATAGGTTTTTCTAATTCCTAAGAAATTTTTTTATTGGTCTTTGAATTCCCTTATCCTCATTTCTCAACTCAAAGTTCTTTTAAAACATATCCTTGAATTCTCTTCTAAATAGTAGTTTGATAATTATAAATCGCTCATCATTCATGTCCTTAAGGTTTATCTTAGAGTCACTAGGTAAAATCACTGGGGGTAACTGTTAGTTGCGTTAATAATCTGCCCTAATTGGTTTTCTATATTCCTTTTTGTGACCTCTTTATTTTTTAGCTCACTCTTCATTTGAATCACAACCTCTTCTAAGATTAATTCCTTCTCCTCATCGTATGGGTTTGAGTTAAATTGTTGAGGATTATTAATTGAGTTAATAATCTGCTCCAGTTGGTTTTCCATATTCCTTATTGTGGCCTCTTGTCACTTTAACTTGCTCTCCATTTGAATAACAACCTCTTCTAATAAATTCTCCTCATCATTCTAGAGGTTGAAGTCAAAATTATGAGGAAAATAAAGTTCATCATTATAATAGCCAAGAATATTCCAACTATATGTCCAATTAAATTTATTATCTTCCCAAAATTGGTCTTCACCTCCAAATTTATTATCCCTATTAAAATTCAAATGAGTTTCCCTTCCTGGATTATAATAATTGGAATAAGAATTATGTATCTCATGGTTAGTTTCAATCCACTACCTAAATGAAATTTTCTCAATAGTTGGGGTTCCTTGAGGATATCTTTGTATGTATTGATCCATCTTCCTCTTAATATTTGCAACTTGAGAAATTAAAATTGTAAGTATATCTTCTTGTAAATTTGCCACTCTCTTGGGGTTTACATTTTCAAAGCTACTAGCATTATAATCCAAATCTAAATATTTGTTATACGTTGATCCGCCATTTCTACATTAAATTAAAATCTCTCCCAAAAATTCTCTCCAAATCTGACTTGTAAAATTTAAGGTATGCCGCTCTTGAACTACACATACTAATCTAAAGACTTAACTAATATATTGTATTTTGGATTTTGTTTAAAATAAACACAAAATAATTAAACACACTATATAATAATACTATAAATTCCAAATCTAAGTCTTACAGACGTACTAAAATTCTTCTAACGTTCTTATCAAAGCTTTCCTAGTAACGGTGCCAAAAACATGATGCGCCCTTAGTGTTTGCTATTTTTCTACATGTTTATGTCAATTTAAATCCCAGGTATAGTGCCAAAAACTTGACCCATCTTGAAATTACTCAATAATTTAACTTTCAAAAATATGGACAAAATATTGGCCCAATTTATGTTAAGTATTTAATCTGCAAAATTGAAATGTTATATAAAAAATAAAAAATAGTTCACTCATTAGGAGTTCTACACAAGTGCACGTATTGCTTCAAGTAACATTGAGCTTTATTTAAGAACCCTCAGTATCGATCCCACATAGAAGCATAGGAAAAAATCCCTAACGCTAATTCTATTATATTACCTATCAAGTCTTAATTGAAAAGATGGAAATTCTTATGATAATAACATAAATCACAATATTCAAACAATAAAAATTAAAGAAAGACAATTTATAATGGGTTTAATGAGTTCTAAAAGAAATGTAACTAAAAGAACTAGGTTTACTAAAATATTTACTAAACTTCAAAATTAAATTTGCTAAGACTAAACAGAGTTTTGTGACGAAAAGTTCAAATTTAAGAAGTCATCCTTCCCCTTTTAAATGAGTATTTGGATTGTGAAGGAATTAAAATAATCCAAAAATATATAAAAATTATTTGTGCCAAATAGAAGCAATTATATTCTTTACCTACTTCCGAGTGCATATAGAACACTAACTAATACAAAGTTTGGTCTGTAATTTCGTGGTTAGGCTGGGAGCATACCGACTGCCACTCCAAAGCTCCCACTACTCCCTCACTTGAGGGTGAACAATCCCATATCAATTTCCAGTCAACTGCACCAAATTGGGGAATTTAATCTGTCACCTTAAAATCTCTAATTCTGCATCCAACAAAGTATATTTACCTATTTATTTGCGCCCAATTCCATGAATGAATACTCTCTCATGAAACCAAATGTGATTCTCCCAATGTTGTAGAAATCATAACCTTTTCGGAACATAGGTTTCTCAACACATTTTAACCTCTCAATTGGCCAAATAAAAAAGTAAATGAAGATCTAGGTTTAAATTATCACAAATTATTGAAATTTAAAACTTTATAAAAATAAAATCAATTCTTCACAAAACCATATCTCAAAGTTGGGAGAAGGATAAAGAAGACTACTCAGAATTCATGAGAAAGATACGACAAAACACGGATTTCATTAATAAAAACAAGTTTACAAAATAAAAGAAATAAAAGATGCAACTTATCTCACAATCCTTCCCAAGCGAATCCCTGGAAGTTCTCTTCAAGCTTTTCTCTCTTTATAAGCACTCAATTCTCTCCTAGAAATGTAATGAAGAAAAAATTTGTCACCTTCCTTCTCTTCTTACAATCCCTTAAGAAAATCTCCAATCCCTTCTTCTCACTTCGACGCCACACACACACTTGCAACTCACACCCCTTAACCCCCTTAAGCCATAAACTTCCCTCTTCTTTATAAAAAGCCGCCTCCCTCCAAAAATAATTCAAAATTACCTCCAAAATTCTATCTAAATGTCAACTCTTTTGAATTTAAAAGACATATCCATTGATCCAAGAGATATATATCTTCTTAATAGTACCTACCAAAGTGTCTAGATGCATTGAATCACTCCAAGGGGTGTTAGAACAAGTGTCCCTTAGAAATTCTCCCAAAATTTGTCCCGAACCGCCATAATCTGGAAAAAGTCATCTCTGGTTCATCATGTGCCAACTCTGGCACATCTGAGACAATTCTCTCGATTTTGGTGCATCATGCACCACTCTATAGCAGCTCCACTGTGTTGCTCTGTTTGGCTCTGTTTTAGCTCCATTTCAGTTGCATTTTGCTGCTAAAAGATATAAGTTTAATTTCATTCAAAACATGTGAGATTTGTAAAGTAAATTAAGCATAGAAAGGCATATCAAAATGTGTCAAGTCAGAATTTTCTTTCTTGCTCGTTTCTACTCTAAATTGCACCATTTTTGCTTCATTTTCTCTAAAATTTCATTTGTTATACCCGAAGCAAAAAATATGCCAAATACCTTCCTTTAAAGAGTAATATCATTAAAAATAATTAAATTTGAGCATAAAGTATATATGAAAAAGTATGTAATTTTTAGGCGTATCAATATTCTAGAAAGTTGGTTACTGGCTTTATAACAGTAGTCTGAGGTGCTATAGTGCCCAACTAGCTCGATACCTAGCAATATGGTGCCAAGGGTGGCGCTATGGTGCCATACAAAATTTTCAAATTTTGCTCCATTTTATCCTCTTTTTTTCTTAATGTCCTTTCCATGTATCTGAAACCAAAAAATTGCAAAATGCCTTTATTTAGAGTGCAATATCATAAAAAATATGTATAAAATGAGCATGAAATATACACTAAAAATAGATAATTTTTAGATGGAACAATTCCCTCAAACTTAAACGTTACTTATGCTCAAGTAACTCTTTTCACTATATTTACTTAAAGATTTCTATAGTTTTTGTTCTATAAATGCAAAAGTGAAACTTTAGAAAAAATTTCAATAACTCAAGTTAAAACTAAAATGCAAGAATATCTAGTAGTCAAATCTATGATTTCTGATTTCCTATTCATTTCAGGAATAACTGCAATTTTTTTTTACTTAGGATGCTTAGATGAATTACAAGAAAAAGAATTTCATGAGAACTCTATTAGTAATGATGCTAATACTTTAAAAGTAAATTCAAAAATGTAAATAAGTCCCTTTTCTTAAGATGATCCAATCGAATCCAATTTTTTATTAAGCATTCCCACAAGCTTCTACTCACATATTTTTTCTTTTTTTTTCTTTTCTCTCTTTTGAATTTTCTTTTCATTTTCTATTAGGTTCATTTTCAATCATTTCTTTTTTCTTTTCATGTCATGTGAAGATTACTATATATGGATAGCTTTTAAAGATTTTGAACTTCACTATCCTCTTCTTAAAGTTAAAAACTTCCCACATTTCCTTACTTGATACATGTGTATTAGCTTTGAGAAAGATTTTTCATAAATCCATTAAAGTGTAAAAATCTAAGATCTTTAATATTTCCAAAATACAAAATCTGATACTTTTATACTAAATATCTTATTTCTAGAACTAACCTTTATTATTAAAAAAAATTACTTAAGTTTTCTATAACATATATAAAATCAAAAATGTAGAGTTAACCCAACATACTATAGGTTATGTTAAAATTTTAAAATATAGTTTATTGAGGACAAATATGGTTAAGTTTAAAAAAAGGTTTCTCTCTGACCCTAAACTTAAAATTTTAATTAATATAAAATAGTACAATTCAAAATAAGCATGAAGAAAGATAAAAATTTTAAAGTTCTAAACAAGAGAACAGTTCAAATACAAGTAATCAAAATAGGTGCTGAGTAGTAATAAATCTAAAATTAGCATGTATAACAATAAAAACACAAGTAAAAGACTACTCTAGCATACCAATAATATAAACTGGAACTAAATTTAGCATGTATAACAGCAAAAGTACAAGTAAAAGACTACTCTAGCACACCAAAAATATAAACTGGAGCAAAAAGTAAATAGTAAACAATAGAATAAAAAGATACACCATAACAGTTCTATACAAATGCACTCTCAAAGTACTAAATAAATTACAAACATAACATTCTAACAAAAGTACAACAAATAAATAACAACAAAAAATCCAAATATAAGAACTAAAATAAAATAAAACAACAGCCTATTCATCTTCCTCCTACTCATCATCATCCAAATCTACATCCTCCTCCATCTCATTAGTCCCATAAAGTGTAAAACTGGGGCAAGTAAGAAATTCTACCAAATGAACACCCATTATTATTTTCACTATAGCCTCATGATAAGCAATATCAAAATCAGCTCTCCTCTTCGTATATTCATCATTATAGTACAAGTTGGATTCTAAGCTTCTCACGTAATTTGGAAATGAAAAAAATATCTCCTTGTTGTAAAAATAATTGCTCCATTAAGGTATCCAGTGAAGTAGTACTAGAAGTGAAAGGTCTATAGGTTAATGTAGAAGGAATACCAGAACCTCAAATCCAAAATTTTAATTCAGAATGTTTGTCATAAATTTCCAAATTAGTTTTTCCAACAACCTTATGAGATGGTAAAATCTCTTCCCATGTCTCATATTTAACTTCAAATTCTATACCATGTAGAAATAAAAGAAGGCTAATCCATACCTCTAGTAGTTCCTCCTCTTGGGGAAATAATCATTTTCTTGTAAATGAGAGAGCCAATGTTAATAAGTTTCTTCATCTAAATGCAATAGTTCAAAGTGGATCTTTCTCAAGTTACCTCACTAAAATGATTAGTTGGAAGCAATCTACCAGAAATGAAGTAATGTCAAGCGCAAGAATGAACGTTAAGCTTTGAAAACAAAGATTTTACCAGACGTCCATTCTTTATCTTCCAAATACCATTTCCATCAGTCAAAAACCCCATAATCTCATTCAGTTCAACATCGGAAGTATTAAAGTAAAAAAAAAATAGTTAGGAAAACTATGCAACTTGTAAATATGATTAATTTGAATAGGACTAATAACCACATATTTTCCTCTGACATAAACCAAATCATTTGATTCATCAGAGAGTTTTGCATAACATTCACAAACAACAAAAATCCCAGCAATGACAGTGAAATAACAAAAATTTTCTCACTTTTGTTCAATAATCAGATATTCAAAAGTTCCCCCAGGATGAATAAATCGCTCTAGAATCAATTTCTTGGATTTTAGATCTCCATATATGTCATGAGCATTCAAACTAGAGAATTTCTCGCAATTGAAACTGGGTTGTCCTCTACCCCCCTATATTTTAGGAGCAACGTAAAATCTAAAAAATTTAAATAAAAATTCTAAGAAATGCCAAATGCAACTTCATAAGGCTCCTAAAAACACATTCTAAGCCAAATGATCATGCTAACTATTTTCCTCAAATTTTAAGATTTTCAACCTAACCACAATGTGAAAGAAATCCAAGATGAAATGAAAAAAATTCAAAGTCGAGATGAAGATCTTACTCAAAGAATAAGAAATCTAGAGTTTAAAATCCTAAATCCAAGCGAATCATTCACAAATTCAAGTCCTAGGGGAGCAAGTTGCATAATGGGGGAGAATCTAAAAACGAGTTTCGGGTCGGGCTGGCGCTATAATGCAAAATAGTGGTTCTATGGCGTCATGATTTTCCTAATGAGTGGTGCTATAGCACCCATTTGTAGTATTATGGCACCATTCAAACATTTTCAAATTTTGGAAATTTTTGTACGTTTCAAAAGAGCAAAGGAAAACTAAGATTTTCATACTATAATATTTAAGTTTTAACAACCATTTTGAAAGTTATTAAGTTTGTCGTCATTCCAAAATTTAAGCACATAACTATGAATTCTAATCTTTCAAACACATAAAACCAACTTTTAACCACAGAGAAAAACTGGTTTTCTTATATTAATAATAAGTTTAATACAAACAACACAACATAGATTTAATTAGATGTCAATACAAACATAAACAAACTTTTAAGAGTGCTTAAGCCATATAAAGAACAGAGCCGACACACACATATACACATGATAATACAGATTTTCACATTATAAAGAAGTTAAGAGCAATTATGTTCAATGTTTTTCTCCACCTTTTCACACTCTAAACAAGTACGATCAAAGAGATTGATGATAAGGTTAACCTCATTTTTATTGAGGTCTAGTCTTTCTTCCTTAGAAGCCTAGGATCTAGCCATCAGAATTTCTTTTTGACTATCCTAGAGGACTAGTAATGGAACCCTACCCCATTAGAGTTGCTCTCCAAAAATCATCTCAAACCGCTTCAAACCATTCAAATTGCTCAAAAACACACCAAATTTTCAAAATTTTTAAAATACCCCCAAAATTGCCAAGACTACCAAACTACCCCTCATGCCCCAAAAATCTCAAAAATTTCTAAACTCACTCTAAATGTCCCAAAAATCAATCTTAACCAGTGATTGACCCCAATTGTCCCCAAATCCACCAAATTTAGCCAAAATCTTCAAATTGCCCCTAAATGCCTAAAGTCCCAAAATCAACTTCAATTTGCATAAAATTCATTTCAATCTCACCCAATTTCAATTCCAAACTTAATTTAAACATTCCAATCATAATATTTACCAATTTGAAGCCAAAGTGAATCATCCTCCAAGCCCCGATTTCAATTTGGAGAAAAAATCCCCAGTTTGACCATACCCCAAAAATTTCATCAAAATGAGCCATATAAGTTATCTAATTCCCCCAATTTCAAATTCTAAATTCTTCATGATAATGTTCTAAACCAAATTGAATCTTCACATAATCTGAATCCAACCCCAAGTCTAACCCAAACTCAAGTCCAAGCCAATTACTCCAATATTGAACCCAACTCAAAATCTCACCAAATTGGCCAACGTAAACATTTTGGTTTCACTAAAATTGATTCCAAAATTCTTCATGACACTTCCCTAAACCAATTTGAACTCTCGTTCCATAATCTGAATCCAACCCCAAGTCTCAAGTCAAAGCAAATTACTCTAATATTGAACCGCAACTCCAAATCTCATCAAATTGGCCAATGTAACCATTTTGGTTCCACTAAAATTGATTCTAAAATTCTTCATGCCACTTCCCTAAACCAATTTGAACTCTCTATTAGTTTAGAACTATTAATAATCCAAGCCAAAACCCAAATTCAAGCTTAAGCCCCATTTTGAACCTAAATTCAAATCTTAACCTAACCTATTGGATTAACAAAAAGCTTAATTATCTCTATCATACTTAGGACCTCTAAGATGCCAATCATATCACTTAGCCTACCAAATTTGATTCCATGGACCAAGGTCCCCCAACTCATGGGACCTTTTCCTAATATTTGCTAAACCCACTTACAGATGTCATCAGCCTTCAAGTCACCAAGGTTATCACCATTAAACCTCCATCTAAGCAGCTAGCCACCACATTTGCTCTAGCCAGCAACCCTAGTCAACAGAGAGCTAAAAATTTAGAATGTCACCCCACCTTTGAACCCAAAATTGAGCCCATCCTAAGTAGCACTTCCCCATTGGATTCTTGCGCTACTTAGCCCTCCACTTCAGCTTCTAGAGACCAGCCAATCAGATCCTAGGGCTCACCTCTTTACCATGGCTATAAAATCTCCCATTTTTAGCCATTGGGGAAGAAGTGCCAAATACCTAGAGAAACTCTGTCAAATGTTTCCACAGCTCCTTGCAACCTTCCTAAGTGTCATCCCACTGCCTTCAACCACCCACCCCTGCTTGAGCTAAATTTGAGAGATAAAAAATAAGACGTTTGCGCAAATTTCACAAAAATCATCAAATCCCCAAATGGAGTTGATTTTAAGCTTTACAAGAGCTTAAGAAAAATTCCCGAATCAAAACCCCTCTCTTCCAAGCACTTTAACTCAGTTTTAGGCTAATGTCACCCCACCTATTGGTTGAACTCATACCTAGACCCCATACCAAAGGAAGGTAATGCTTTGAGCACATTTGTGGAACTCCAAGGAAGCTTTTGCAACCAACCAATTGATGTCTCACTTCTTAGGCAAATGTATAACTCAAAATCCCTAAAATTATCAAGTGGATGTGTATTTCATATGCTTTTAACTATATGGAAGTTTTTGTCTCGATTAGATGAAGCTATAGGAAAAAAATCATGAGTGATTTAGCTGAGTGTCAAGTGAGATCGAAGTGTTTTATTATGGACGATTCTTGGTTTAGAATAGATGTGGATGATGAATGGAAGTTGTCTGTTTTCATGTGTATCGAATGGATGATCCAAATTACATTGGACAAAGGTACGGGACATGAATCACTGGTCGCGTGATAATATTCCATGGAAAGTGCAATGAATCAGAGGTAATCGCGTGTGCATTCGGAGATGTCGAGGTTGACATGGAAGCCGCGTGGATAAGTAGCTAACTAGGGCTTTTTTTGATTTAATTAAATACTGAAATAAAATAGAATAAAAATACCTTGATGCCTAGTGAATAGAGAAAAAAATTATGAGCAAAAAAAAAAAATTTGTCATGTATTTTATTTTTAATTATTTAAGAACTCCAAAGCTTATTTTAATTTTATTTAATTAAATATTAATCATCATGGCCTGAAATTTAGGGGGATTATTCTCCATGTGATTAGAAGTGTTCAATTATTTTTCCAAAGTCAGAGAACACCACTAACCCGAAAAGCCCCAATTTTTAAATTTAAGTCACTCTTTTTGCTTAAAATACTTATATAATTTAAAATAAAATAAAATAAATGTGAGACTTATTTTGGTGGGTTCTTTGTGGTAAGAGGACCTTAAGAAAAATATAAAAAGAGTCTAAATAATTAAGTGTATTTTGTTAGGTAATTAAGTCATTAAAGCTTATGAAAATTAAAGAAAACAAAATATAATTCAATGAATTGCAAAAATTGACTCACGGTGAAGATAATGAACATATTAAGCTAATGTAAAAATTTGAAACCCATTTGAAATGTACTTCATATCAAAACTTCTTTTTATAAGTAAATGAGACTTTTTATATAAAATAATTATAATAAAGAAAATATATTTAAGAAAATTATGAAAAGCCATTTGGAGTGGTCCTTGTTACCAGGGACACTCAAGAAAACAAAAATTAGTGCTAAAATAAATAGCTCATTTCTGAGCTATTTCTTATTTTAAAAATAATTAAAAATAACTATAAATAATTTGAAATCACAAAAATAAATAAATATACTAAAATGTCACAAATTGATCCTTGATCACTTGGAACTATTTAAAAAAATTTTCTTAATTTTCCTAATAATGTTGTGTAGTTTTAATGACGAAAATTATTTTCTCTTATTTTTTTCATTAAACTATCTACAATAAATAAAATAAAAATCATAAAAATGAAAAATTTACTTCTTTGAGTTCTCTAAAATTAGAAAGCTAAAGAAAAATATAAAAGTGATTTTTGAAATTAAATTATATTTTCTATTTAATAATCACTAAAATTAATAAATAATTATAATAATTAATATATAACTCAAAAAATCTCAAAATTTAGTCCAAGTGGTCTTCTGACCTAGGTGAACCTCAAATAATTTTTCTATGGTATTTTAAAAAAATTAAACTTTGAAATTATTTTTTTTTGAGTAAAAATAATAATAATAATGAAATAAAAAATCAAAAAATTATAATTTCAGCTCAGGTATTTTAATTAACCCATGAGTGGGACACCAAAAAAATTTTGTAGTCATTTGTGTTTAATTTAATAATTTATGAAGTGGAAAGCCCTAGAGGCAAAATTGTAATTATTGGATTCTGATGCCCTAATTAAATTTTAGGCTAAGTTAAAAGGTAAACATGTAATATTGATCATAATAAACTTCTTTGGATGATTAAAATATAAGGGTTTAAAAGGTAAAAACAACTCGCCATTTTATTTCAACAAGGGTAAAATTTTAATTTTCCTAAATTATCTTCACTCGGAAGTTAACCTAATTTGATGATCCTAAGGTAGTGGGCTTGAACTAGGAAGATAATAACTTACTCATTCAAAGCCCCTTAATTGGTGATTAATGCAATCTTTCGATGAGAATTAAATCCACTTAATTCAATATCTTTGATTATTGTAACTCTACCATGAAAACTTGACTTAAGGGTTTTGTAGCTAATTAGACCTGATTTAAATTTGCTTAATGAGGTTTAGAAAAGAGAAAAAAATAATCATGAATACCATCAAATCACTATAAGCCCAACTTTAATCATGAGTTCAAGGTCCTTAATGATTTAGCTTGCCCATATGAACATCCACTTACATAACTCTTAAATCAAACATCAAGTGAATGTTTAAGTACTCCACTCATGGGATAATTAACACATCAAGATTCATTGGGCACATGAAAAATTAATTACCATTGAATCTAAATTTAACTTTAGATGATTAATTTAATAACATAATAAGTTCAAATGGACTCAAAATAGTTTAAGGGGTTTTAAAAGTTGTTTAAGGTCAGGTTCCGAACACTTTTATTATCTTTCGGATATTTTGTAGGAAAATTAAACTTATTAATCTTTGTTCATGAAAATCATCAATAAAACTTGTAACGATGCACCAAGTTATGCCTCGGGACTTGATAATTAACCTAAATCATTAACCCTACACTACTTATCCTACATTAATTAACCCAATGCTCAAGGATTTAAGAATTCTCTAAGGTATTTGAGTTCTTGTGAACATCTTAGAATAATTAACTTTTTCCATATATGGATCATCGAACTTGTGTAAATCTGAGGCCTAGTTGTCTAGGGAGATGATGATAATGCTAATGTGTGCTAAACTAGGGATATGAAGTAGGATTTAGAATAGCAGTTCCTACCTCGAGGACCTTCAATAAGGGGATAAGATAAGGACCAATGATGCTATTCACTAACTCTTGATGAGATTGTTGCCCCCAAAACTCTTAGGTTGCTTACGTCCCTAGCTGGATCAAAGTAACTATTCCGTGGACTATACTACTTTGCAAAGTATTTACAAAAATAAAATTTCTTTTCCCCGTTAAAGTTAAATTCTACATGCATAAAGATTAAATTAAAAATGAATACTTATAAGTTTCTACAGTTAATCTCTTGGATCAAGGTGAAGAGTGCCCCCTTCATAGATTATCGGGATGGTAGCTCTTGTTCAAGGTTGGGAAGCACACAATCCAACGTTGAGCCCGTACCTTTACGAATGTCTAACACTTAGCTCTGATCTTTCATATGTGACTATGGGTTTTTTTTACTTGTTTGTGTTTTGCTACTGCTCGTTTTCTGAATTTTTCCATACAAGATGTTCCTGTTTACTTTCTTATAATTTATTTAAATTTCCTTCAAATATATTATGCTTTCTGATGCTAACCATGCAACGATAGCAGAGGCTCATGTACGTATTTACATTTTTGGCATTACCATCTTCCTTATTTTCCTTACAAAATTTTCTATCTGCATTTACTTAATTTACATGCAAAATTTAACCAAAACTAATAAAAACACAAAAAAAAAACAAAATTTTAAAATTAAATTAACACTTTCAAAACAATGAACAAACAGAATACACTCATTTTGGGTTCACGAGGATTTCTCGGATGAGGTAGCCTACGGTGTCTAATGGGAGTTCTCTAGTTTAAATCAGCTTAACAACTCAATTAGACTATGTAAATTCAAGAGAAAATAATGGAGCCAGAATGAGGGAACCGTAGGATCCTAACTGGTTTTTCTCTAATTAAATTAAAATTCCCCTATAAAGACACTTGAACAACAATAACAACAATAAAACGTATGACTTAAATTGTAAAACTATAAAACCTTGAACCTATAGCCATAACAACAAGGAGCTTGGAGCTAACACCGTTGGCGGCATGACAAGGATATACAAAAGAATAACATCGAGAGAGTAAATAGATCAACAATTGCAATTTTTCTTTAGAATTAAATAAAAAGCCATAGAACCTTGAGGTAGCTCTTCTAGTATCACATAAATCTTTATTTCAGCTTTTAGCTTTTGCACAACCATGTTGTGCAATATAAGCCCTAAATTAGAACTAACGTAAACCCTCCTATCTTCCAAGCTATTTGTATGATCGTGTCATGCAAGTGTAAGCCCTAAATAATAAAATTGGTATAATGAAACATTTAAGACTATTTCCTCAAAATTGATGCCAAACCATATGATAACTTAGGAGTCTCTGAGGCTTGCCTCAAGATCCATGACATCCCTTAGTTTTCTCTCTTTAGATTCTAAAAATAACTGCTCCTATTCGATCTTTTCTGCTTGATATTCATTTTTTCAACCCTAAAAACCCTAAACTTTCAAATCTTGAAGATAATACCTTGTCATCTAATTTGAGAGTGTTCGTAGTCGATTTTGATTGTTTAAGATGTAATTAACTTTAGTGGCTTGCCCTTATCGAAAACATTAGAACCTAGCTTAATATAAACCATATCTAGTTTTTTATATTAGATAGGGGAATTTGTTAGTCAACATAAATATTTCACAGACTAAAAAAATGTCATAAGTCCTTTAGTTTATTTAAGTAAGCCTCACAATCAAATAATGTGTCTATTCACTGAGATAGATTCATGACTTGTAGTGTTGTGCTTGTTTATTTAAACTATAATCTATATAAGATTAATTCGGTCTCAAAATTTTCAAAATTAAAATAATGCTTTCCAAAATTATATATACATATATAAAATTAAACTAAATATCATTTTTTCCATATTGGCAACGGAGATTGCTTGTACTGGTGGTACATGTCACTTAACTTGTTGTGGAGATGAGATAACTCCTCTTTAATTATTCCAAATTTATTCATAATCTGCTCCAAACTTAATGCAAAAAATACATTGAAGTAGGTCTGAGCATATTTATGCATCATTTTCTTATCTTCAAACCCTTCATTGCTACTACTCTTCATTGCTCTCTAAGTATGAATTTTCTGCTCTCTACTCTCATTAGAATATTTATAGCTATAAAGGTATGCCTCCATTCCCATTTTAAGTAGTTTTATCAAAAAGAAGAGAGAAAAAGAAGGTAGAAAATTGAATTTCGGGCGGCTTAGGGGAGTTATTCAAACTGCGGTGCTATGGTGCCCAATCTTGCCTTATAGCACCAAACTAACTATTTTAAATCTCAAAATTCTTTCATCCCCTCTTCATCGTCATTAATATAATAATCTTTTGTGCTGTCCTAATATGGTAAGACTCAATACTACTTGATAAACTCATAATAATAATAATCACTAAAATAAATCAAACCACACTCATAACTATGGGTTAGCTCCCATAAGTGCTTTGTTTGACGTCGTCAGCCTGACGTAATCAAGGTTTTTACTCCAGTTGACCCAACATTAGGATCTCCTCAAATGTTAATTATTTCCTCTTATATAAGCCTTTAATCTATATCCATCTACCTTAAATTTTCTCTCAGTTTTAGGATTTTAATATCAACAACACCATATGGATAAACTCTTATCACGACAAATGGCTCTAACCACCTGTACTTAAGTTTTCCTGGAAATAATTTCAATCTTGTATTATATAATAGAATTTCTTGTCCGGTCTCAAAATGCTTTTGCAATAATATTTTGTCACTAGCATCTTTTGAAAGTATAATTAAACTCTTTAACAGTACAAAAAAGCATTATGATCCAATTCAACTAACAAATGACAAGATTTCCCATGCATGAGCCTATATGGTTACATTCTTATAGATGTTTTGTAATCAGACCTATAGGCATATAATACACTATCAAGTCTAGCAGACTAATCTAGCGTATTAGACTTTACAGTCTTTTATAATATTCTTTTAATTTTACAATTGGATACTTCTGCTAAACCACTGGTTTAAGGGTGGTAAGTTGTGGAAATTTTGTGTTAAATCCCTTACTTTTGATTTATTGTTTCAATTTTTATATTCATAAAATGACTTTCCCCATCTGTTATGATTACTCTAAGAATTACAAATCTTGTAAGAATATTTTTCTTTAAAAATTTTGCAACACTCTTAACATCACAACGATGTAAAGCAACTGCTTTAATCCATTTAGAAATATAATATACAGCTATTAAAATATAAATTTTTCTAGAAGATGGCATAAAGGGTCCTATTAAATCTAAACACAAAATATGAAAAAATTCAACTTCCAAAGTAAAATTTAGGGGCATTTAATTTCTTCTATAAATTTTATCTACTTTTTGACATATTCCATAAGATTTTATATAGGTATTAATATCTCTAAATAGCATAGACCAATAAAATCTAGATTATAAAATTTTAAATGTTGTTCGATTAACCCCAATATGTCCTATAGAATTACATTTATGACATTTTTACATAATTTCTTGAGATTCTTTTATCGGTACACATCTTCAAATAACCACGTCCTTATATTATTTATATCAATAAGAGTCATCCAAATAGAAAAAATTTTGAAACATGCATGAACTTTTTAATTTGATGGTTATTTAATCTGTAGAGTAAAATGCTACTAACAAAGTAGTAAACTATATCAACATACGAGAGAATTTGTCATCCATTAATTGCATATTATTGTTCATTAGAAAATTTTTCATTAATTTCATCATTAAAGTTATCATTATTTTCCTATTAAATCCTTGGCAAATGATTAGTGATCTGATTATCAGTACCCTTTCTACCCATAATTTGAAAATCAAATTCATGCATCAGATAGACCCATCTAGTTAATTGGGGTTTTCCACCATTTTTCATCATTAAATATTTTATAGTAGAATGATCAGTATGCACAATACAATTATCTCCAATAATATAAGGTATAAATTTATCAAAAGCATACACTATTGCTAATAATTCCTTTTCATTAGGAGTGTAAATAATTTGAGCTAAGGGTTTTTCTAGCATAGTATATTTCTTTAAAAATTTTATCGTATCTTTGATGTACAACTCCTATAGTATAATCACTAGCATCACAAAATAATTCAAAAGATTTTTTTCGATCAGGTTAAGTAATAATAGGTGCAATGATTAATTTTTATTTTAATAAATTGAAGGCATTCAGACATTCCTCATTAAAATGAAAGTTAGTGTTTTTTTTCTAAAAGATGACATAAAGGATTGAAAATTATTGAAAAGTCTTTAATATAACATTTGTAGAAACAAGCATGTCCTAGAAAACTTCTTACCTTTCTTATATTAGTAGAAGGAGGTAATTCAACAATAACTTGAATTTTTTTTGGATCTAGTTCCATGCTTTTCTCAGAAATCTTATGTTCAAACACAATTCCTCCTACAACCATAAATTGACATTTTTTTCAATTAAGAACATGGTTTATTTCTTCACAGTGTTTTAGAACCCTTATTAAATGATCTTAACATGAATTAAAAGATGTTCCAAAAACTGATAAATCATAAGAAAAAAAAACTTCAATTCCTTTCTCAATTAAATCACATAAAATTGACATCATACATCTTTGAAAAATTGCAGATGAATTACAAAATCCAAATGACATTCTCCTAACTACAAAAGTTCTGTATATACTAGTAAATGTTGTCTTCTCTTGAATCTTTGAAGCTATGGGGATTTGACAGTATCCGGAATATCCATCCAAAAAGCAAAAAATGGTGATGCCCAACAAGTCTATCCAACATTTGATCTAGAAAAAGGTAAAGGAAAGAGATCTTTTGTAGTGGCAGTATTTAATTTTTTTAATTGATATAGATTTGCCATCCGGTTACTTGTCATTTGAAATTAATTCAATTTTTTCATTTACAAATACAATCACTCCACTTTATTAAGAACAAAAAAAACACAACTAACCCATGACTATCTGAAATAGGATATATAATTCTCACATCTAACCACTTTATAATTTCTTTATTAATAACTTCCTTCATTATAGGATTCAATGACCTTAGAGGATTAGCCCTAGGCTTATGATTATCTTCCATTAAAATTCGTTGCATATAGATTGAAAGGCTTATTCATTTAATTTCAGTTGATGTACATCGAAAGGCATGATTTTTTAACGTCTCTAATAATTTTACTTCTTATTCTGTAATCAAATATGAGAACATAATAACTAATGATGTAGATGACTTCCATAAAAAATGCATAATTTAAATGAGTAGAGAGAACTTTCATCTCAAGTTCAGAAGGTTTTACAATAGAATGAATCATAGTTTTGTTATTCTCAATAATACCTAAAGTTTTAAGGTTTTCCTGAACATAATTTGAATCGTCAGTGGTTATATCATTTTATTTATCCTCAAAATCACTTTCAGATTCACTTTTTAATTCTTTTTTGTATGTTATGAATTCATATTTTTGATATGATATGACTTCACGTATTTCTTGATAATGCTTGACAATCATATAATCAATAATGTCTGTTATGTAACATTTACCAACTTTTCCTTTATTAGGATATTTTATTAATTTAAGCACATTAAATGTAACTTCTTGGTCATTAACACTCATAGTTAATTCTCCTTTTTGTACTTCTATCATAGCATGTTCCGTAGCAAGGAAAGGTCTCCCCAAAATTATAAGAATTTCTTTCTCTTCTGTAATATCTAATACAATGAAATCAATAGGGAAGATACATTTATCCACTTTAACCAAGACATCTTCTATAACCCCCTTAGGATAAGGAAGCATCTTCTGAATTATTGCGCTACATTCTTCACCAAGTACAATAGTCTCATAATTTTCAAACTTCCTTTTTTTATTGAAAACTTCTTTCGTAAATTTGATGTAACTTGGCATCTGCTTCAAAGCTTTTGCAAAAAGAATATTAATTGTATGCTTCTAAAATATCTAAAAAAATCTTTAAAATGGTTGATCCAAATTTTATTTTTTAAGTCTTTGAGGAAAAGGGGGTGATGGTCTTTCTAAATTTTTAGTTTTAGCATTTTCTCTCTCAACTTCAAACTCTTTCTAAACTCCACCATTTATTTCCTTTCCACTCAGTTGGATAGCCTTAACTTGTTCTTGATCTGTATTTTTTTCTTTAGGATTGATCTCAACATTACTAGGAAGTGTTCCCTGAGGCCTATTTCTAGGTGCATTAGCAATTTGTCATAGTTGATTCTCAATATTTCAAATAACAGCCCTTTGACTTTGTAGATGATTGCTCAATTGTTACACCATTTTTTTTTATGCATAGCTTCTACTCCTTAACTATTTGGTTACTACTAAATTTAGGAAGATAAGTAGGTCTTTAGTTATAACTACCATGATTGTTCTAGTTTCAAAATGGGTTTACTTGATTTTTCCCCCATTTTTGACTTCCATCACTAAAATTGTTATTCCAGTGAAAGTTAGGATGGTTTTTCCAACCAGGGTTATAATAATTGGAATATGGGTTATTGGGTCTATTAATAACATTTATAGTTTCTAATGAAGTTTGAGAATCAATCATAATGATGTTTTTTTCAATCATATAAGGTGTTGGTGAAAATTTTATTCTAATTTAATTTATTTTCATATAATGTAGCAACTTGAGATGCAACCATTGAAATAACATCATTATAATGAATACTTGCTACTTTCACTGAATTTACCCTTTCAGAGAGCCATTTAAAATTATTTGTAGTCATCTCTTCAATTAATGAATAAGCTTCATTGAATGGTTTAGACATTTATGATCCTCCAGCAGCTGAATCAATGATAGATCTAAGGAATCCTACTAACCTATTATAAGAAGTTTGAATGATTTAGTGTGGAAGAGAATGATGTGGACACTTTCTAAGAAGTTTCTTAAATCTTTCCCAAGCTTTATATATTGACTTTCGTTCAAATTGAGTATAAGAAGTAATATAATTTCTATTCTTAGAAATTTGTTAAAGTGAAAAATATTTAGCAAATCTTTTTTAGCTAAATTCCTCACAGTTCTAATAAATCCACATGCTAATGAATTTAACAACATCTTAAATTTATCCCTTAAGGAAAAAAATCTAATTGTAACAACATAATTTGATACACCATCATATTTAAATGAAGCACATAGTTCTAGAAAACTTGCTAAATGTAAATTTGGATCCTCAAATAGTGTTCTCCCAAACTAATTATTTTGTACTATTTGTATAATTGCAGGTTTAAGTTAAAATGAGTTAGCCTATACAGCAAGGGTTTAAATACTTAAATGAATTTCATCTGTTGTAGGGTTTGCATAATCTCTTAAAGGTCTTTGTAAGTTATGTTGTTCATTTTCAGCAATTTGAATATCAATATTATTTGCGATATGTTTTCTATTTCTTGAAAATTGTGAAGTCCTTTTTGTTTTCAAATTTTTCTTGTTGTTGGTTCTAATTAAGAATCATAGGGCACTAAACCATTAGATTCCAAAATATGCATGCAAAAGATAAAATTTCAAAAAATAAAATAGCATAATAAGAAAAAACTATTTTTAAAGTTTTAAATTTTTCAATTTTTTAATTTTTTTTTCTAGATTTTCAGTTTTTCTATTTTGTTTTGATTTTCAAAAATTAAGTAGTACCAAAGTTAATTTCAAATTCTCCTAAAAATAAATCTTCATCCCAAATATAATTTCAAGGTTAAAATGTTCCATCGCTTTCCCTTGCAACAATGTCAAAAATTTGACCCGAACCACAACTATGTTAAAATTTATTTTTCTTAGAATTTCCAAATGCTTGGCCCATGTTATATGTAGTGGCTAGTGTCAATGAAGTGATTTAGAAAATAGATAAGTATTCAAATTAAGGGTACTACACAAGTATAAGTTTTGGCTCAAGTAATATAGGATTTTTCATAAAAACCCAATATCAATCCGATGACGAATGTTGAAATTCTTAACATTGACTTGCAAAAATTCTATCTAAATAACAGATAAATATGATAGGAGAACAACGTCAATATGTTTTCAATGGTTAAAACTAAATTTAGGCAGCAAGTAACAACTAAATTCAAAATTTTAATAAAGTTCAAAAGACTAATAAAGTATAAAAATGAGTTTGAATATTATGAAAAGATCTTTCCCCATGCAAGGAGATGTTAATTAGTGTAGGATTTGAATGATAAAAAGGATCAAAATGATGTTTTGAGCCAAATAGGAGCATTCTTATTCGTTACCCCCGCTCGGTGCTAGCAAAGAACATTGACTAACCTAGAGTATTTCACCAGCTTGTGTAGTAGTGCTGGGTAGATTCTGGCCTCTTACTTCCCTATTACAATCCAAACTCTATACCGAATTGATAAAAGAACTTAGTCTGTCACCATAGAAACATCAGTTCTACACCCATCAAAATTTATCTCCCGATTTGCTTGCACTCCTCATCGGGTGATTGCAACGGCTCAACCCAAGTTGAATTGTGATACTTATTAGTTGGTAAAATCATAGCCCTCCTAGGTCATTCTGTTTCGAAAAGGATTATAACAGTACAAATGGTCAATTTTCAAAGTCAATAAAGAATCTGCGAAAATACCATCACAATGTTTTAAAATAAGAAGAAATTTTTAAATCATTCTCATCCCACAAAATTAATTCTCAAATGCAAGGAGATGAAAGGGAAATACTCAAAATTCATGGAGATAAAATAAAAACACATAATTTGTATTGAAAATCAAGTCTTATAACAAAAAATTAGACACAAATAAAAGATACTTAACTTTATGTCTTCTCCCTAAGCAAACCCTGAAGTTTCCTTGAAGCAATCTCCAAACTCTTACACAAAACAAAGACTGTCACTCACACCCACACACATACACTAAAAAAATCAAGAAGTCTTCTTTGACACACCCACACAAAGACTACCTTTTTGTCCAAATATTGGTCATATTAATTGATAACTAAAAATCACCAAGGGTCACTTCAAACACCCCTTCAAATTGGGCTAAATTCAATGGATATTCTAGAAATGTTTTTACTGGCACTATAGCGCCCAACCCATTCGATACTTGGCAATATGAAGCCAAGGGTGACACTATGACACCAACCCACTCCATACTTGGCATTTAATATATTTTACTTAAATTAGTATCATTTAAGTGAAATGTGTTGGGTTTCTTGGATTTTTAGAATGAGGTTGGGGATGGCGACCCCATAAAAATCAAGCACTATCCTTAGCCGCACCAATTGTACACACATTGGTGTATGTGATTAGGTCACCTTATTCTAGACGCTTATTTAGAATAGGGTAGTGTGTTTAGGATTTTCATATGTCTGACTATTATTTATTTGTTTGCACCAAGATAAACATTTTATGTGTTTACCTCTATGTGTTTAGTGAGTGTAAAGTGTGTAAACTAGTTATATTAGAGGCAAATTTTTATGCAAGGAGCCATGCCCAACAAAAAGAAGATAACATGATTTAATTTAATAGATTTTCTGCAGATGCTGCATACCTCTCCACCCACGTTAGGCATGGTTCATTATCTGTTGCATGTAAAAACTCTATGTTAAACTTCTCATTATAGCTAAAGTATTTTTTTACTATCATATGTAACTTGTTTAATCTTTAAGCTTGAGTTTATATCAAACATAAGATACGGGAACATGTTCCAAGGTGTTTGATGTGTGGAATTATGTGATGAGGATCAGTAAAAACATGCATGTGAATTGTACCATAACTTTGAGTACATATTGTTGTATAAATATTAGGATTAGGCATGTATATGTAGAGTCAGACCTCCCTTTCTATCTTTTTGAGATATTTTGTTGATCTAGCGTTATTCACCATTTTTTTTCTATTTATATGGTGTGTGTTTTTTTCCTACACAGATTATTCAATTCTCGCTTTCTTTTGATTGTAGATTGTCTGCGCTTTTAAGTTTTCTCCTATGATTTTTATAAAAAAAAATTTTTCTAAAAAATGTTAATAAAATGTTTATCTTAATTAAAAATTAGGATTAAAATTGAATCAATTTTAAAATAAGAACTTTACTCTATGCTTTGCTTTTCTTACGTAGCCTTCGAGCTAGATTAAAAATGTTTCAGCATACATGATCTTGTTCCAAGTCATATTAATAAAGCCTTCACATTAAGAGAGTTGCTAGATAACTACATCTTTTTTGTATGTTTTAAAGAGGAGTACTCTTGCTTTATCAATCTAACCAGTCAAACATAAATTTTTACATTTAGGTAGTTGTCTAAGATGGTTAGGATGTTAGAGGGTTCTTTGTCCCATATGGGGTGTATGTCTTTTATGGGATGGATTGACTTTGTAGCCAATTCTCATTTTTTTCATTTCAGAGACTTCCCATTTTCTTGGTGGGTATAAGTCCTATTTCTACTAATTTCATACGAAGAGGTTCATAAGCATTAGATGTTTCTTTCTTTTGACTTTCAGGATACTAAAATTTCTTATACAGCATAACACGCGGGCTATTGATATGGGATCTCTAGTTAAGTTGAGTCAACTACCTCAAAGAGTAGGTAGATATAGAAACTTAATAGCTTGAGAATACGAATCCATGGAATATTTACCAGATTATCTCTACCATCTTAGTAGTTCCTCACATTGTTTTTTATATACCCCATTTGATCCCATTCCATTTCATTGACATATCATTGATGTTGTTTCATAAGCCATGATCATTGATAAGCCATCACCCACATGAGATATGGTGATTCACCATCTACCCTATGATGTGGTATGGTTTTGGAATCTTTAGGATAAATCTATTTGAGATGACAAAATCCTTGGTATTCCTATTTACAACTATCACACAAATATAAATAAGGCTCATTTAATTGAGAGTACTCTTTGGTATACGATAAGAATTTATTAATAAAAAGGGATGCATTATTTTTAGACTTACTCTTTACCCAAAAATGAAACATATTTATGGTTTTCTTGCTTTGTGGGTTGCTCTTATAGGATTCTACATGCATTTATTTTCAAGATGCATTGATCTGATCTCTATTTACACATACACACTTGATCTATCTCACAGAGAATACTTATAAAAGTTGTCCGCTTTATTTTTAATTTGATTGTCTAATTTCACCCTACATTTTCTCATTCTATGTTGTCTTCTTTCTTTTAATAGTTTTAATGGTCCAATAGAGAAGTTTATTTGGAAATGAGAGTTATATGTATAAATTAGACTAGCTAGCAACTCCGAGTTTAAAAAAGCCAAAATAAATATGGTGACTCCACTGTGGAAGCAACTTTCTCTATCCATTCTTGGAGTCCTTATATTTTTGGGGACCTAGTTTCTTCTTTATGTCACTTTTGAATCTTTTGCAATATCAGATATCAATCTATGTGTCGGTTTCTATGATTATAAACTTTATGTTATTTTGTCCCCTTCAAGCCATCACTATTTTAGTTACCACATTTTGTATGTAATTAATGATGTTATATACTTTTTATTAACTTTAAAACTTATTCTTAAGTTTTATTATCATCTTTTTTTATTGAAATAAAAGGATAGTTAGAGATTGATTAAAATTGAATCTTATGGGGGAGCACTATTTTCATCTCGCCTAGCATTTATTCTATGGAAGAGGGAACCACCACCTTTGGTTCCTTTGAGAACCCTATAATGATTACCTTGGGTAATCCTACACCTGCTAAAACATTTGTCGTGTGCTCTTCTTTGAAGAAGGGTAGTCAAGTATATATAACAATTTTTGTTCATACAGCTCAAATAGGTACAACCTCTTCCTTAAAGAAGAAGATAGTACCAGCCAACAATGCACTACAATGTCACTCTGTCTTCTTTAAAATATATGTGATCCTTTCATATTTTTGATGATATCAATTTATATAGTTTGTGCACCATCTAGGAGCTCTAGAAGTACCATAGTTACTTTTATGAAATTACATTTGGCTTGCTTGAATATTGTCTCAGTTTTCTTCATTTTAGTCTATGAAAGGCTTTCCATCTTAGGTGATAAGATGGAATATCTAAGTAAAAATTTTGAATTTGTAATTCTCTACAAAGAAAAAATTATGGGAGTTTTATACAACCCTAATTGTATTCAAAGTTTCTTCTTTTTTAGGTGTCAGAATTCTGAGAATCATTATTAATGAGAGATGAGTTTGGTAAACAGTAGCAGTAGATTTTATATCAACCGAGTCTTATTTCATCTCTCCTTAAATTTACTTCAAAATTTGAGGATTAACTTGTATCACAAAGCTATAATCTCAATGTAGACATCTATAAGAAGAGGTGCAAAAATTCATCTTGAATATTTTGGGTGATTGTTCTTATTATAAAAATTTTTTAGAAAATCACAAATTTCAAGAAGATTAAAATTTTAGTGCATTCATTCTAGGGAACAATCTTATTTTATAATAATAAAAAGGGCTATTATCAATTATAATGTAATTAGTAATGCTTCAACCAAGATTGATGACTAAGTCATTAACAATGTTTGAGTTAAGACTTGGCTTAAAGAAAGAATTAGGTTATACAATAAACATATTTTTGTAAATGAATCACAAATAGAATATCATCAATTGATCAATTTAAAATTTATTTTTTTCGGTTCATTATACCTTCAAATAATTTTAGAGGACGACATCTTTCATGTAGTTGGACATTGAGAAGATACCAATGGGAAATCAACTGTCGTTCCCTTCAATCTTAGTGAATATAAGATCAAATTTTTTTGAAAGAGAACTTAATGAATTTTAATGTTGGACTCTGTACACAAGATGAACGGGAGAAATGTTTTAATTTTAATAATTTCTCAATTTTATTTTAAAGTTTTTAGTTTACTTTTATGTTTTTTTTCAATGAGTTTTAGATTTAAATATTCATATAAGGCCCAATCATAAACTAATTAAAAAACCACCCACATGGAGGTAGGATAGAGAAAATCCTAAAATTTACTCATTATGCATGATTTAAATGAGAGGTTGGGGATCTAAATTTAATGAGATAGGGTAAACCTACTCTAAGGTGTGATGAATGAATAGTCCAATAGAAAGAAGGGTAGTCTAAATCTATAAGAAGTACATAGACACTATTGATGGATGCTTTTATAAGTCAATATTATAGATTGAGAAAAGAATGGATCCCTAATGGAGTCTCCAAAAAAACCTATTGGTGTATTTTTATCAAGTGTGTCCACTACATATCTTAAAATATTTATATATAAATGATTAGATATATCATTTGAAAAATAATATACCACTATAAGAGGATGAAATAAAACTTTCAAATTGATCTAATTATTCAGAAAAAATTAAAAAAAATAGTATTTATGGGTCTTTGTGAACCAAAGAATTTTTCCCGTCTTATGAGCTAAAATAGGGTTTATTTAATTTTGGGGTCTGGTAACCCTACAACAACAAGACCTCATAAATAATTACATACCCAAAGTTTTTGAGCTCTAAATAAAACTCAAAATTAATATATTGACTTATATTATTTAATTTTATAGATTGGACATTTTAATGTAGAATTTTTAAGGGTGATGAATGGATCAAAGTTTAGAATTTAGATTGAAAAATGTTGGGGCTTACAATCTATTGATGGTGTATCATGGGAAGGCCAAAGAAGAAGATTTAACCAACCTAGGGAGGAAGGTTTACCTTAAAGATTTTAAGTTGATGATTGATGGAAAACATTAATTTACTTGAGATTGGGATAAAAACAGAGGGATTGAAACTAATTGGATAAGATTGGTTTGTAAAGGTTTATTGGGTAGGCTAAATTTAGAGGTTTGAATTTAGATGACAAGCTTGAAAGGTTTATTTTGAAATATTTGAGTGGAATGGACCCTAAACTAAGTGGTTGGAATTTGGTATGAAATATTTCATAGTGGAAATGAAACTCTTATTTTGAATAAACCATGATTTTGTATGGAGGCTATGTTGGTAGACTAATCTAAATTTTAGGCGTAGTGTTTCCAGTCAAGAACTATATTATTTTCTATCGTCATTAGTACATTGATATCCTTCGACTACCAACCTTCAGTATAACAAATTATCTACACTTAGCACCTTAGCAATGACTAGTGAATAATCTCTTAGCTAAAGGTGGTTAGAAGTGTCGTTGTTAGTAACTGTGAGTTACTTCATCCTGAGGACCTACAGAGTTTTAGAGGTTAAAGGCTTCTTTTTTTGAAGGTACTAGTCCCTAACACTCACTATGGGACTTAGTAGTATAGCTAAGGTTTTTATACTAGCTTAGACAGGGTACTTGTGATTCTAAGTTTTCTTTCTAAGTTAGTTAATCCTTGGTTTTGCAGTTGATCTACCAAGATGGTGGTTACTATGATTTAAATTGGTGCATTTTAAAATCATTTCTAGGGTTTGATAAATAATTCATGGTTTGTTTCCACTCATATGTTTGTTTTTAAATATAATAATCATGATATTTTATGTTTGATGTTTTGCATTTCAATTTGTAATTTGATGTTCTACATTTCATCTTGTGCTTAAGTTCAACTAGTGTTAAGTTTTATGTGTAAGTTCATATGTCACTTACAAGCTAATGTGATTTAAGGCTGACTTGTTTTTAAAATTTAAAGTAGTTTAAAGATTTTAAGTGCTTAAAGTGTTTCTACTTTAAAATTTTATATCTTAGAAGCTTAAAGCTCTTAAGTTGTTTTTGTTTAAGTGCCAAAATCTTTTATTTGAATTAACTATTTAAATTGTTTAAAGTAATTTCGTTTAATTGTTCAAGTTATTTGGTTTAAGTATTTAAGCTATTTTAAGTTATTTGGCTTAAGCGTTCAAGTAATTTAGGCTATTTTATTTTTAAACGATTCAAACTTTAAATTTTCAATTACTTTAACTAGTTTTTAATGTTTTAAATGTTGAACAAATTACATTCACAGGCTTAAAATGTTATAAAATTTTCTTAAAAGTTAAACTTTCAAATTACTTTCAAGTTTTTAAAATATTTAAAAATTATTTTCAAGTGTTCACAAAGATTTAATGTTGCCCTTAAAAATAAAACTTTCAAGTTAATTTTATGATTTCTTAAGTTATTTTTGAAAAGGTTTAAAATTATTTTAAAAAAGATTTTAAATTAATTTTTAATTATTGAAAGGCTTATTTTGAAAATGTTTTAAAAGTTTTTTTAAATGATTAAAAAACATTTTTAATGTTTAAAATTTATTTTTAAATTTTTTGAATTTGCTTTAAATTTACTTTTAAATTAGTTTTAAATCATCTTTATTTTTAACAATTTTTAAATTTATTTATTTTAAATTTCAATTTTTAAAATTATTTTATCATTTTTTTAAATGATTTTATACTAGTTTTAAATTCTTATTTGAATTTTATAAATAATTTTAATTGAATTTTAAATTATTTTTATATTATTTTTATATTATTTTTTAGTTTATTTTAAAATTATATTAAATTCATTTTTAAATTATCTTTAAAATGGTTTAAATTGTTTTTATATTAGTTTACACTATTTTTAAATTACTATATATTGTTTTAAGTTTATTTTTCAAATTATTCTAAATTGTTTTAAAATATTTTAAATTTAGTTTAAATTGATTTTCTTAGATTTTAAGAGTAAGTTTTCTTTTATAATATTCTATGTTTTTTTTAAATTGCTTTAAAGTCTTACTTTTTATCTATATTTTGTGATAAAAGTTTCAAGTTTATTCTAATTTATTTGATTTATTTATTTTAAATTGTTTTTAATTTCTTTTTTGAATATTTTTTTTATTTAAGAATTTTAAATCATTTATTAAAATTGTTTCAAATTAATTTTAGTTATATAATAGGCTTTAAGGTCATTTATTTATTTGTTTATTTGTTTTAAATTTCATTCATTTAACTATTATTACTTTTTTTATGTTAAAGGATTTAATCACACATGCTTGCAAAATAACAAATTTAGCATGTTCACAAAGAGAACCTACATATGTGGGGTTCTCTTGCTCCTCTTTTTTTTGGTTTTTTTTTAACATTTTACTTAACATTTATTTTCAAATGCTTGGAACATGGATAGAAAACACATGAATAAGAAAATACTTGCTTATGTTAGGATTGGTTTTAGACAAGGTGGGCATATCTCAAAAAATTGAGGACAAAGTATGGGCCCCATCATAGGAGAAAGAAAATTAAGATTTTAGATGAAAGTTTAAATGAGCTTCAAATTGGTTAATTTTGATCATTTCGAAAAAAAATTGACTATATTTTGAGTTTGGAGTTGAATCAAGATCATTTTGAGGGCAAAATCTTAATTTTTTTCCAAATTATCCTAGTTACTGTCCAAATTACTATATGTTATATTAACCTAAAACATTGTCCAATTGGCCAAGGAGGGACTCAATTAAAATTTTGTGGGCTTTGACAAAAAATATTTACATGGGATCAATTCTCATTCATGAAGGCTCGCCATGCAAACTTTAATATCAAACATTGTTTGAAAGCCATCAAAACGTATTGCAAGCTATTCATATATTAGTAATGAACCAAATGTAGCTCATAAAATGAAATTTCAAGCATAATAAAGATCTTTAGAGAGGAAAATAATATCAGGGCATAAAAATAATAATTTCAAAATGTTTCTTCACTAGGTTGCATTTTTTTTCCAATTTTAAGGTTTGGTTGATGTTAATTATGTCTTTTTTCCATTTTTATTTGGTTTATTTTAAGTTTTTCTTAGAGATTTGAAGTGAATGAGAAGTTTACTAAAAGTGATATTAACAAATAGGCCTCTAATTTTTGTGGTGGATGATACACCAAAATAATGTACTATTTTATATATACATTTTGTACTTATTTTGAAGATATTGCACTTTAAAGAAGTGTATTTTCATTTTTTTTTTTTTTGCAAGTATATCAATTTTAGGCATTTGGAGCAAAAAGTAGCAAAAATAAGGACATTTTGAGCCAAAATGGAGATTTTCATGATCTTGGCGCCTGAAGCAGTGTTTTTTAGAGAGCTATAGCCAAAAGTGCCAAAAACTAGTGTCAGAGGCTTATAAGATAGTAGGATATTTAACAAAAAATATGTATAATAGTGAAATTATGAGAATTTTGGAAAAAAAACTATAAATCCTAATAAAATGCATTGGTTTGCTAGATTAAATACTACATTATGGACTTATAGCACAACTTATAAGACACCTACGGGAATGTCCCCATATAGATTAATTTTTTGGAAGACATTTAATTTACTAGTAGAATATGAATAGAAAGCTTTTTGGGCGATTAAGGAATTTAATTTTAATTTAAAATATGCTGGTGAGAAAAGATTATTGCAATTGAATGACCTTGAAGAGATTATAGATGAATCTTATGATAATGCTAGGATATCTAAGGAGAGAATATAAGAATGACATGATCAAAAGATAATAAAAAACAAATTTGAGCTTGGACAAGAAGTTTTATTATACAATATAAGATTCAAATTATTTTCTAGAAAATTGAAGTCTATGTGGAAAGGGCCATTCACAATTGTAAAAGTCTTTCCCTATGAAGTTCTTAATATTGAAGATCTCAAGACTAGAATGATAATTAAAGCTAATAGGCACGGACCGAAACCATATTTTGATGGTCATAGACCAGTTTTTAAAGAGACTGTAATGTTGGTTCATTAGAGTAAATACTGGGAATGTCGGTCTGATGACATTAAACACCATATTTATGTTTGTTTCTGTTGTTTATCTATTTTTACAAGTAGTATTATATATATATATATATATATATATATATATATATATATATATATATATATAT